>JARHVA010004130.1:0-302500 GCA_037957365.1 Torreya grandis
CGACCATATCAACACTGTCAATTCTAGCCCACAAGATGACTGGTATAAGCAACTTGTGGACTATTTGTCTCTTTCTGTCACTCCTCCCAACCTCTCTAGCAATGCACAGCGAGCTTTCATCAAGCACACAGCTCGCTATACCATGCTAGGGGGTCTTCTCTATAAACGAGGCTTCGACGGCCTCCTTCTTCGCTATCTAACCTCCACTGAAGCTCCTCAAGCCATAAAGCAAGTCCATGACGGGATTTGTGGTGGACACTTCAGTGGAAACTCGGTTGCCAAGCGCATCCTTCACCTAGGTTATTATTGGCCCACCCTTCATCAAGACTGTAGCGACTATGTTCGATGTTGCATCAAGTGTCAGCAGCACTCTAACCTGCTTCATCTCCCCAGCCACGCCTTGCAAGTCGCTCAGGATTTTTGGCCTTTCTCTCAGTGGGGCTTGGATCTCATCGGTGAGATCAACCCTCACTCGTCTCTTCGTCATCAGTCCATCATCACTGCCACTGAGTATTTCACCAAGTGGGTGGAAGCCATTCCTCTTGTCTCCACAAAAGCCGACAAAATTGCTGACTTCATCAACAGCCACATCATCTATCATTTCGGTGTCCCTCACAAAATCATTACCGACAACGGCAAGTCCTTCAAAAACAAGACTGTCCAAAAACTATGCGACTCATTTGGCATCAAACTCAGCTTTTCTTCGCCTTACTACCCACAAGCAAATGGGCAAGCAGAGGCTTCTAACAAAATTCTCACCAAAATTCTCATGAAGGTGGTCAACGATACAGGAAGGGATTGGCACATTCATATTCCCTTCACTTTGTGGGCCTACCGCACTAGCATCCGAACCTCTATGAGTGCTACTCCCTTCTCTCTCTTGTATGGAACAGAGGCTGTCTTACCTCTCGAAGTACAGATCCCATCTCTCTGCATCTCCCTGCATGACATTCTCTCCAACGACGAATTTCATCAAGATCACTTAGCTCAACTTGAGTTACTCGACGAGCGCCGTCTTGCTGCCCTTTAATCATCTCCATGTCTACCAAAGTCGCATAAAGCGGGCCTACGACAAAAATCTGCGAGAATGAGATTTCAACATCGAAGACCTCGTTCTCAAAGAGAATCAGCACGTGACCAATATGGAGTGAAGTAAACAAGGCAAATTCGCCCCCAATTGGCTTGGACCTTTTATCATCATGCACAAGTATGGGTCAGGGACTTATCGTCTGTCTTCCCTCGATGGACGGCCAGAACCTGAGCCTCTTAATGCGTTGCATCTTCGACCATTCTTCTGCTAGTCGAGTACCCGTCTACTTGACACGTAACTTGAGCTCATCCCTTGAGCAATCCTCGTCCTCTTAATCCTCATCCCTTTCAACCCTATTTCCCTTTAACAAGTCCTCTACAACCCTTTTATGATGCATGGATGCTTTGTCCTAATAAAAGGGGAGTCCTTGAACTTTTACAACCTTGTCCATGACTCTAATCAAAAAAATCAAAAAAAATATATCAAGATGTCAAAACATATCCATGGTCACAAAATCAAGTCAAAATCAAAAAGACAGACTGCTCCCTCGAAGGACAGCTGTACTATCATTACTGTATTACTAGACTGATCCCTCGAAGGACAGCTAGGCCAACTTATCAAACATTATTAAGCAAAAATATAGACCACTCCCTCGAAGGATGGCTATCAAACAGCAACCTTTCTTAGAAGCTTCCCACATTGATCAGCTTCGCAACATGACCACTACATCAAAAGACATCTCTATGTAGGCTTCCCGCATCGATCAGCCTGCACCAAAAAAAAAAAAAAATGAGTCACGGACTTGGCTTGTAGTTGTCTCAGGGTCTCCTATAAAAGGGGCAAGGTTATTCCTGCTCTTAAACTGGGTTACCCTATCCTCCTCCTATCACCTGCTCAAGGGACTTCGAGCTCACTTTAATGTCAAAGTGATTCGATTACCGTTCTAACTCAACACTGGTCAGCGACGCAATGCATGAACGGGGCTTTGGATCTAATAACCCCTATCTATGCTTCCTTTCTGGTCCTTGTCAATGAAAGAGCGATTTACCTTTCATCTTTTCTCTTCACTTTAGTCACATTTAACCGCATCAATTGTCGACTCATCTCAAACCCAGCCATTTTCATCATTTTCAGCTGACATCATCCTAGACCATTTCACATAGTTTTTATGGACACCAGTACACATGGAAACTACCGACTAGACCCAATTTATGTTAAGCATAAACCAATACTTGCTGAAGCATAAATAGACTTCTATTCATTCTTAGCATATATCCATCATGACTATGGAAACTTGCTAGGGATGAAAGACTCTCGACCAATTCTACAGAATACACCATCTATAGCATCATTTTATCCTCATCTTACCCTCGTCATTTCAACACATGACCAATCTCATCATCGACCAATCTTCTCAATTTGTCTGAACTACATTGGTCTGAGGCCCTATGACCAGGGCTATGTAGGCAGCACTCAGATAACACATCCTCTGAGGTTAGCTCGACCACCCCCATTTGTTTGTCTCTTTGATGGACAAACCTTCTCTTCTGCGACCTTGACCTTGACCACGCCCGGTCTATCGACAACTTTGACCAAGACCAATCAATCCCTCTGACCCTCCCTCCCTTTTAGGGAGAACTACATCGGCCTGAGGCCCCTACGACAGGGGCTATGTAGGCAGCACTCAGTTGACATGGGGTCTTCTGGGGTTAGCTCGGCCGCATCCTTTCGTCCATCCATCATCTTGACCAATGACCATTGGAGATCATGCGTATCTCCTTCGACCTTCGACCACTTCCAAGACAGCGTGTTGCCTTGGTTGTTTTTGCGTGTGTGCTACCTCACGGCTAGTTAGCAGAATTGTCCATAGACTATTTTTGACCCTTCGCAAGTATAGGATCGCGAGCCAGTTGATCCCTACTACTTGTGGCTTTTTCGTGTTTCTGGGAGCATTTCCTGAGCCCTAGATACCTAGAACACGATGACCATTTGGAGCTTCAGCTTAAATTGAGTGACCCGATCAGCAGATGACTAAATGTTGGGGCCCGGTTACTTCAATTTTGGCACTCCTTGACCCTCGACATGCGACAATTTGACCTGACCCTCTCGTGAAGTGGACTACGCGCAATCACGACTATGGCAGCATTTTTCACTCACTCTCTTCTATCCCTTTCTCTGTCAAATCGACACTCGATCTTTGGTTCCCTTCTCTCAACTATCGCTTTGAGGGGGGGAACACCTCATCCTTTATTTGGGGTAACCAACTCCTATTTTTGTCTTGTAGTTCGTCTAGAACAACCAACAAGACAAAAAGGGGCAAATGTAGACACCGCAAACGTGTCTGCACCTTGGTCCTCCCCCTTGTTCGCCTTAAACCCCTATCCTAACCCTTGACCTTGGCCCCCTTTTCACCCTACCCTTGCCACCTTGGATCCTCCCTTGAATCCCTCCACCTTCCCCCTAGCATTTATTAGGCCAAATCTCTTCATTATCTTCCCCCCATGCCCATTTTGGCATCCTCGTGACCGTTCTTCCCACACCCCCTCGCTCGGCGGTGTGCAAGAATGGGCAGAGGCTATTTTTAGCCTCTGTCCCCATTCTGCGACCGCCGACATCGGCGACCCTTCGGCCGACATCGGCGAAACTGCCAGTGTCGGCATCCTTCATTACCCCTTTCTGCATCTGTTGCAGCCCCCCTGGACCCTTGAGCTTGCAAACTAAACTCTCTTGGCATTTTGGCTTTCGTCTCTTCTCCGTTTGGACCTCGTGCAATAGCAACAACAGGTACAAAGGTTCTCCATCAAGAGTTTTCTTCTTGCAACAAATCCTCTGTGGCTTCAACAACAGCTCTCTCAACCCTTCATTTAGCAGGCAAAGAGGTAAGCAGACTCTGTTATTTGATTTCTTTTCTTTAAGTTTTCAGTTATCTGCTGCTTCCTACTCTCTCTATCCTCCCCCTTGAGAGGCTGAAAAGCCTTCTCAGGACCTGTCCTCTGTCCATCCTCCTCTCACATTGTCCCACTTTTTATACCAATCCCAGACAACTCCCTCATCCTCCTTTTGCCAACAAAAGACCCTGTACAGGGCAAGACCACTCCTCAGTCCATTCAGACCTGTCCCTGAACTCAGTCTTGACCTTGTTCACAACCCAGACCCATCCACAGTCTAGAAAGCAACCCAGACCCGTCCACAGTCCAGAAAGTAGCCCAGACCTGACTACAGGCCACAACCCCGATCGACGCCGGTCACTTCCCCAACCGACGTCGGCAGGGTAGCCAACGCCGATAGATCAGATAACCGATGCCGGTGACATTTTTGACCTCGATGACTGTCTTCAGCCCAACAATTCCTTCAGGTAATCATTTTGTCTTTTCTTTCCTTCCTAATTTCTTTGTCACTTCTGTATTCTGGCATTCTGTATTTTCTTGATCTTCTATCTATCTGTTAACAGTGGGTTGACCTCCCTTAAGGAAGTTTTCACACTTCCGGGAACAAGCTCTTGCTTGGCAACCCACCGCCTATCCATCTAACATTTTCTTGTCCAAGTTTCCTTTTTTCTTGTAGGTGTCATTCCTCCACAGCCAAAGAGGAGTGCTCACAAGCGTCTGGATTTACGGTGCGCAATCTTTATCCAGGTACTTCCCATGCCTTGTCCATTACTTTTTTAGTTTCTTCTTTCTCTTAGATCTAAAAGCAAATTTTGAGTAGAAATAGATTGACCTATTTATTTTTGCATGACGTGTTGATGATGGTTTGGTTCTTTTAGTCTTATGTGAGAACTTTCAAGGCTCAAAATGAGTTTTTTAAACCTTTTAAACACACCTTATGTCCATTAAGGTCATAATCACTTTGAGAAACCTAGTGGATCCTCTTCCCTTGAAATTATAGACCTATTTCAAGACTTGCTTCTCAAAGATCAACAAATTGCACTTTAAACTTGCTTAAAGTTTTTCAAAAGATTTGTAAGCAACATAAGATCTTTAGACCACTCATTCCATCCAAAACATTTTTCAGCTCATCCATGCAGGTAGAATCTTTGTATGTGGGCTGAATTTGGCCAACATTTCTGATGACATCCTGGGGTTGCATGCCTACTATGCAATAGACTGGATGCCTTGTCTGATCCATTGGGCATGGATTCATAAGTTTTTTTTATCTCATTTGATGTGAAACTAGCTTAAGGCTACCCCTTTCCTAGAAGACTTTCTCTTGAAACAATAAAGACCAAAAAATAAAACAAAAAAGTGCCCAAGGAACTTATTAAAGGGAAACACAAAATATAATGGAAACTAACCTAAACAAAGAAAGGGAGACTAACCTACTAAACAAAATGTGCACATAAGCACTTAGAGAAAATCATGAAATCTACTCTAATATATACAAAGTTGTAATTTACAAGTAGTTTCCACTTGGGTCAAATGGGAAACTTGTATTATCATTCACTTGTAACAAACCAAGATGAAAAATACCTTGCTTTGGAGGTACCATAAATGGTGAACCAAGTAGCTTGATGGCCAATCCTTTTGATGTGCTCTTCAATGGATGAAATGGAACAAACATGTCTCCAATGTAGACATATTGATCTAAGTCTTCCAAGATGGTTTCAAGTTGGATTGCAAGATCACTCATTTGATGTTAATCAACACCCTTGAGAAATCCTTGCATGAAGACTTCATTTAGGATTTTGGGAGCAACTACACTTGGTTCATTTGGTGGTTCAAAAAGACCATGTTCTTCCACCTTATCCTTGTGCAAATTAAGACTGATCATGCTTAGAGTGGCATGATCATAATGTTTTATAGGAAGGACATGTTTCTTATCCTCTTTGAACTCTTTGGTTATGGCATTAAACCCCTACCATAACTCTTCAAGCTCTTCACTAGTATGTTCATCAAATTGTATCACTTGATCACTTAAGATGTCTCCTTCATCAACCTCACTCAACATTCCATCTTCATCTTTATTCAACTAAAAATTATGGTTGATTTAACCCAAGGTCCAAAAAATCACACCTATCTTACTCAAGCTCTAATATACTTTCCTCTTACTCCAACATATTAGAGTTATTCTCAACTAACACCTTATATTGAAGTGAACCAACTTCAAACACTAGGTTCCGATCCTTTTCTTTATTTATATAGAATGGACCTTCAGTGGTCCATTTAAGGTCTAATTTATTTTCATCTTGAGGATTTTCCTCTTCAAGAAAGTTTGTAACATTAATTTGTTCCATTTCACTCAAGAAATTTGAGCATAAATGTTGGCATTGATCTTTTAAGTTATTTGAGCTAACCTTGACCTCCATAATAGGTTCATAAAGGTTATCATTTTGCTTCTCATCAAGCTCTTACAACTTGAAAGCTAAAGCATGTTCCTCCTTATTAAGTGGGATACCTATCATGATCTCCTCATCATATACACTTGTATTGTCTTCGTGAGGCTCACTTATGACTGCAAGATCCTCCTCTATCCTTTGTACAATAGGTTCTTTCTCAAAGAAGGAGATGGTTTAAGGGTGAAGAATTTCACCTTGATTACAGCTTATGAGAGTGTCAATATATCTAAGGACTTTAAATGGATTATTTTGTGGCTCCTGAACTGGTGCTTGGACCTCCATAACCAAAGCCTCCTCCTTTTTTATGCCCTTATGAATTGATCTCTGTGATGGAAATGAGTATGGAATAGACACTTGTTCTTCCTTTTAAATGGTTATAGGAGAGGGTGGCCTCACAAGTGAGGGCATGATAGATCCAAGGTCAAATGTGTTGGAGAAGATCCATGATGGAAAGGTTTCATGTTATTGGGTGGGAATGGGTGCAAGGGTAGGAGAGGGAAAATTGATTGACCTAGGTTTTACATACTCTTTCTCCCACTACTCAAACACTTTTTCAATGTATAATACCCACCCTTTCATTTCTTACTTCTCAACCTATGGATAATCAGCTTCTTCAATAGATTCCCACAAATTCCAAAACTCTTTAAATAATATCCTTATCCCCTCTATGGCATGAAAGATGAATTCTTATCCAAACTTATCCCCCTCATTGATTTTCATGATTATTTTGCCTTGGTTCAATATTGCCTCTCTAAGTTTTGACAAGGATGGACTTTGGCAAGGTTGACTAGGGGGCTGATCAATAACTTATGAAGGTTGAGCTTGAGGCTTTTGTAGAGGTGAGGACACATAAGACTAATCCAAATGATCATGTTTATCTTCTTAAGATATCAACACATTGTCTACATTTTGGATCATGATTCTCATCATTGTTGTCTTGATTCTCATAAGATGGGAATTATTCAACCTCACAAGCTAACCATATGTTCTTGACTAATTGAATATCACTCCTTGCCTCTTATATAACATGGGATGACTGGAAAAAACTCCAAACCCCTACCAATATCCCTTATCAACTTAACATAAAATAATAATGCTTGCTTGACTCCTGACAAGGATGTAATAGGATAAGCTTGGTCTTGACAAGGGGAATTAGAAGACTAATTTAAATGCAAATGAGGCTAACCTTGGTCATATGTGGGGGTGGGAGGAGGAAAAAGGCTATGATAGGATGATATATTATTTGAGGACCACTTGGGGGGAACACATAAACATTATTTCCCTGATAAGTGTGATGCTAAGGTAAAGAATAAGCATATTGATCAAAATATGATTAATTTTACATACTAGATTATGATGATTAGGCACTCAGTTAGGCTACTTAAACTATTTGATAAATTCTTTTAGTCACCATTAATGTTTGAACACTTGCCTCTAGAGGCTGATTAGATGAAGAAAACACCAAAACTCTTCACCAATGTATAATTTAGTAAGTCCCATTGAGCATGCCAATGTCACAACAACCTAATTAGATCATATCATATAATGCACCTAAGAGATAATTTAAATGATTACCTAACTCTCTAGCTTCACTCCTTAATAATATTTTTTATTTTCATCTCATATCTCTCCCTTCTCCCATATAGATTGATATGAGTCAACCTATACCAAAAGGATATGATGAAAATGCTTATTATGGCTATCACCAATGTTTTAAGAATTATAAAAATAGATGTTACAATTTGAAGAACAAGATACAAGACCTCATTTATATATCATATCCCACCTTTGATGGTCCTCTAAAGGATTAAAGTCCCAACCTAATGATCATCAAACCATAAGATATTCAATAATCCATTACAAGATCATTCTAATGAAACACCAAAAGTGCATATGGAATATAATTCACATCCTCCACCACAGCACACTTGCATGTAAAATACCTCCTATGGTTCATAGGCCTTTTATTACATTTGATGATAATGAAATTATGGATGATGACTCAAATCTTCACTCAATATTCATTAGAACACATATTGATCATCATCCTCTATGTAGTGTTAAGTTTTATAATGGTTCTAGTGATAATGTATGTACCATTACATTCCTCACACATTTTTAATTCATACATGATGATTTGTACTCTTTGACCAAGACAGTTATAACATTCAATGAGAAAGCACAATAGGTTATTAGTGAGAATAATTTACCTTTATAAGTTATTCTAACAAATGTGACCATAACATTTTAAATTATACCACATTGGGAGTATTTTAAATGTTACTAGGAAAACATTAGATATATGATTTCCATGCATTACCCTCCATAGTGCATATATGTCTCAATTATATTCATGCCAATATAGTAATCATAGTTTCAAGGATTCAATATGAGCATCCACTATAATAAGAGAAGTTTATTCCAATACAACTAATTATGTAACCCATTATTGATAATCATGAGTGAAATGTTAAGTAAATGGCAATCCCCTTTCCTAGGAATCTAATACTTTAGAGGTTATTGCATCACAGGTGCATAGTGGACTCCACAAATCCATAATTTACATTTAGACAACCTAGCCAATTGTTAAGAGCATATCAACATGCTTTAGAGGGGTGAAAAGGAAAATAATTACAATTAAAATAAAGAAGTCATAGATCACTAAGAAATGGGTTTCATAAACCACTACATATTCTAATATTACTTCATGACCACATATTCTTATGATGTATAGGCAAAGTATCATAAGTTCTATAATTCCAAATTTGGCATATATACATGATTTCTAGTGATATGACTAGTTTGTTGTACCCTATACTAAGTTTAGAGCACCCTATGAACATCCCTTAGATGTAATCATTGGATAACCCTTTCTTCCCTAAAATCCTAAAATATGAAAAATTTCTAAATAATCAATAAAATACAAAAATATTCAAATAAAGCAAAAATATGAAAAATATTTAGCATTTGATGTTTACTAGCTTTTGCATATATGTTGTTTAATTTATGTTAGTAGATAGCATATAATTTATTTTCTATACAAATATATGTTTCATAGGTACTTGAGTGTGATATAGGTATACAATAGATACATGATACATGAGAATACAAATGTTAAAACTTTTCCTCTACCCATGTGACAAACTACATTGGGGGTATCTACTTCATTGATCATGAATGATTGATACAAGCTACATTGTTTTATGATCACTTTACATTATCATGTTGAGCTTAGATGCTAATGATTTCACATGTTTATATTCATGCTTACATCTTGCATTGTGTGCTATATATGCTATGTTATAATACATTTTTATAACACATGTATGTAGGTACTAGTAGGATATGCTTGTTTTGGTTAATTATATTTCACTTATTCATATTACCACATGGATTAATTGAGTGTATTTATTATTTTTTACCTTTTTTGGACTATGGAGTATTTAAACATGTTCCTTGTTTGTTGGCCATAGTTCCCCTAAGTGTTGTTTGTTTAGTGTACAAACATTTATACATGTCCTTCCCTTGAGTATGTGACATTTAAATATTCCCCTTATTTGTGGTCTTCCTAGACCCTTTTTTTATATTGAGTGATCTTATGTGTGTGTTTTGTTTTTGTAGATGAAATTTTATGATTATATAGTACCTCAGTATTGTACACTTGGAAAACTCATGACCCTAGTTGTTAAAATTAGTTTTATATATGCCTTATTTATGCAAGCCTCATATCCACTCTATTTATTCCCCATAGCCTATATCTTAGTTTGACAAACTTTATATTAATGACATAGACATCTCATCTTTCTTAAAATTCTTAAAATGTACTTATTTTACACCTATGAAAGTTTTAAGTGTGTGCATGCTCTCTTTCTCCCTAAACATTAATGTTTAGGTTAGATAGTAGCATCGATGTTATTTTCCTAACTTGACACAAGTGTATAGTGCCCTAAAGTCATCTAATTTACAAATGAAACATATTACAATTATTAGCCTAAGTATTTAATGTAATTTATCTTCTGATAAGATTAGTAAAAATATAATATCAACCCTCATTCATTCCTCACCTATCAATTAGACCAAAAGAACACTCAAGAAAAACTCAAGAAGAACTCAAGTTACCCAAAGATTTCTTATTCTACCCTATTATGATATCAATCAAAGGAACAACCCAGCTACAAGTCTGAAGTATTAAAGTATTAGTCATAAGGTCATATTTTCTAATTTGTATGCTAGGTCATTATTGTACTTACTTTACATATTTCATGATTCACACACAAGCCAACACATAGGGGATAACTACATGAGTCTGAGGCCATTTTATAGAGTATTGGATATGTAGGTATCACCCTTTTATAGTAGGGTCATTATGGATCATCTCAACACCATGTGCCTACTAACCCATTTTTTCCCAAGGTCACATTAGATATGTAAATCTAGGGTTTTGTCGTTTCACCAAGAGAAATAGTCCATGACCCTTATTTGAATACACCAGATCAAAAGTGAAGCCAAACCCAAAATCATCCAAGTGGTCACATATTATATGAATGTATATTCCATATAGGACACTAGCATTAACATAACTATCCCAGGTTGATGTAATTGTCTAGAGATCCAAAAGCACCATATCCAAAATTTGATGATTGATCTAGAATTATCTTCTTACCTACTTTTTTACTATATCAAATCCAACACTATATTAGCATCATAAATATTCAAGTAATTAATTTTATGTCATTTATATATCTAGCATAGTTATACTTTCCATTATTAACTTATCTCAATTTTATAAATTCATCATATGATATATCTAGGTTAAGCACATTAATTGGCCTGATGTAGATATAATAATCACCCTTATCCCCTATCATTTATATATCCTTAACCCTAACCACTAAATAGGATCCTTATCTACATTAGGGTTAAACATTTAGTGAACCTAATCCATGTGAATGAAAAGAATGATTCTTAGGGTTTTAAACCAATTAGGGTCTTAGATTACTATACTTTTTCATTTTCTATTGATATTATTTTACATGCAACCTAGGTGTAGCCCTAAATATGGGGGTGTGTCTATTTAACATATTAATCTTCCCCTCAACCCATTTAATATGTCTCAAACCAATTAGGGATCTCATACCTTGGATCATGATGGTACCCATGTTGACAATGAAAAAAATCCTGATAGGGTTATCATAAAAGAAGATTTTGATAATGAAAATATAAAAACAAATGACAATGTCTAAGTAGACAATGAAAAAGTACATGCAATTTCAATGTTTTATGAGCACATTCAACAAAACCCTAAAGATCTTGATAAATACTTAAAACTATGCTTAAATATAAAAATGTAAAAACTTTAGTGGGTACATCCCTCCCCTTGAACACATTATAACTTAATACATATAATGTGGGCATGGATTATGTGTTCCAAACTTTGTTACCTAAAACTATTGTAGATAAATATATTATGAACTTACCCATTATTTCAACATAAATACTATTTTCAGTGCCTATTACAACTCAAAACAAGTTTTCATCCCCTTTGGTGACTACTCAAATTTCTAATAAAAATCTCAGTGGTCCTATAGTTTAATCACTCCTTCTAGTCATAAAGAGCTTGTAGGATAAGCTTAAAAACATTGAATAAAAGGCTACAAGTTCTTCACATGTTATATATTCACAAGATGTGTTGCATAACCCTCTTACACTTGAGATATATTTGCACCTTTTTATAACTATATTTGTTGCACCTGAGTTTACATTTTATGATGGCAAGGATGATGTTGAACAATATCCTTGAAACTTCTTTGTATCATGCCTTGATTATGCTTCAAATGATAAAATTTTGATCAAACTATTTCCAATGAACCTCAAGGACTATGCTTTAAGGTGGTTTTATGAATTACCTCTCTAATCCTTGAAAGCATTCAAACCTATTACAAATCAGTTTTTGGCATACTTTTATATTAACATTATCGAAAAGGTTTCCTATGTTCAAATTATAAAGATTAAATAAGGAACCAATAATCCAATCAATGAATACATCTTGAGATATAAAAAATGCTAACCAAAATGACCAATCATATGGTAGATAAAGAGTTGCAAGACATATTGAAGAAAAAAAAATTCTCTCCTTTACATGAGCCCATTATTTTCAAAAAGTTTCAATCTTTCAATGTTTTATGCCATTTTGTATAGGACCATTGAATGAATCTTATATCATTGAACAAGCTTAATTATGTCATAAATAAACTATTTGCATCTAAATGTAGAATAAATTTTATAATTGAAACAAGTTATACGGTAAAACATATTGAGCCTAAAAAAGAAACAACCACCATGGTTAACATAATTTCACAATATCCTAATCATCTTGTCCTATCTAATGCACCAAAGAGATAGTTTGCACATTTATCTAAGCCTCCTGCCTCATTACTCCTATAGTTACTATAGTTTCATATTATATCTCTCCATCCTCCTATATATGTTGAAGTAAATAGACTTCTACTTAAAGGATATGATGAAAATGCTTAAGGTGACTATCAATAAGGCCCTGGGCATTCTACAAATAGATTTATTACCCTAAATCATAAGGTTTGGGATCTCATTGATGACCAACAAATTACATTTGACGATCCTCCAAAGGAATCAAGTTCACAACCTAGTGATCACCATAAATAGAAAATGTTTAATAATATTTTATAATACCATTCTAAAAAGGAACCAAAAGTTCAAATGGCATATAGTGCACATCCTCCTAAATCATATTATGGATACCCACTAGATGGGGTCATTGGTACTTACATGAGACATATACCTCATATGGTTTAGAAATCCACTATTCCCTTTGATGAAATTAAAATTAAGGATGATGAATTTGATCTTAATTCTATATTCATTCGAGCATACCTTGATAGATAACCCATATGTAGTGTTATGATTGATAATGGTGCAAGTGAAGATGTTTTCACCATGACATTACTTACACATTTGGGCTATACTCACCATTATTTACACCCCTCTACTAAATCAATCAGAGCATTCAACAAGACCCCCCAAAAGGTTCTTAGCAAGATCGATCTACCTTTATAGGTCATTCCCACATAGGTGAATACCACTTTCTCATTTATACCTTTTACAAGTGGCTTTGGCATGTTTTTGGGATTACTTTGGATACATACTCTTAGATCAATACCTTATACAATGCATGGGTGTGTTAAATATATTTAGGCCAATCAGGTAATTATAGTTTTTGGTATTCCATATGAGTATCCTCTTGAAAAAGAGAAATTTATACCAATGTAGTTAATTATTAATATTTTTAAGTATAATACACCATAAAAGGGTAAGAAACAATCAATCCCCATTACTTATCGATCAATACATGAGAGACTTTTAAATTAGAGATAGACAGTGGGTTCCATGGAATCCTTGTCTTTTATGTACCATATTCAAATATCCAGAGCACCTAAATATATTCTTACTATTGTTATTGAAAATAAACCACAAAATAAATAAGGATGGGTTCTAAGAACCCTTATTCCTTATATTAATGATTCATAACCCTATATTCCTATTATACATATGTCAACCATCACAGATACTATAGTGATAAATATCACACCTATATATGTTCCTTGGTAGTACCACTAATTTATTACACTAGGTTTTGAGTGGGGAGATACCCATGATCATCCTTTGGATGAGATTATAGGATGATCTTATCTCTTACAAAAAATTCCAAAAAAATCAAAAAGACATTCAAAAATCAAAAAAAAACATTTGGTACCCACATGTTTAATTAGCTCCGTGGCATCTTTGTGTTAGTTCCATGTTGAGGAATAACGTATCATTTAATCCTACATACATATGTATGGGCATACACATCTGTATGATAAAATTATGGGTGTTGGGTCTTACCTCTACTCATGTAATTATGATGTTGGGGGCATCCATCTTATATGATCTTGATACACATAAGTTATATGATTTTATGATCACTCTACACTATCATGTTTGAGCTTACATATATATTTACACATGCCTATTATCTATGTTTAGATCTTGCATATGGTACTTGATATGTTATGTACTTGACACTTTTGATAATATATTTTATCCATGGGCCACTATGGCATGTTTATGTTGGTTGCTTATGCTTTTTCTTTACACACTTCCTTGAGTGTTTTGTCTTGATTTTTTGAGAATTTTAACATGATCCATTATATGCAGCCCCTATGCCTATTAATGCCTTCTTGGACATTTGAACCTATTATTACATTAAATGTCCATTTCAATATGTCATCACTTGTTTTTTTGGACATTTAACTAAGTCATGTCCATTTGATTTTGTGACATTTGAACATGCCCCTCATTTGTAGTCTCCTTGGACCATTATCTTTTGCCTTACTTTTGAGTGCTCTTGTGTGTGTGCTTATTTTCTTGTTTAGATTATAATATTACTATCTAGATGATTTCATGATATTTATCAAGCATATTATGCCTAAATTTTATCAAATTGGTTATATACACTTTAATGTTACATTTACCTAGACATGTTTCTTTATATATGCTACATGGTTACATTTATAGATTTATAGTCATCTTACCAATTTAAGATGAGCTAACTACCAAGTAATATATTTCCCTCACCTCAAATGGGGGAATATTAGTTAGGGCATGTCATGGTGACATGTCTTCCACATTTTTCATATTTTCTATATTACAATGGAGACATGCTTTGGAAGCACGTTCTCTACATTCACACAGTAAATGGTACTTACACCAGTTTGTAGATTCAATGGAGGCATGTCATGATGGCATGGCTTACACACATTCATAGTTTTATATTTATTAGGGGAATTATTTTAAATTATTTTCTCCAAAATTATTTATTATGATACTTATAATTCACATATTTAGTGGTGGCATGCTTTGGAAGCATGTTCTCCACACCTACTTAGTTTTTAGCATCTCTAATTTATAGTAGGGGCATGTTTTAGAAACATGTCCTCCACATTGGTACTTATATCAGTTTCATATTTCTTCATATATATTGGTGGCATCCTTTGGAATCATGTTTTCCACACATACATAGTTTTTTGAATTGGCCAAGGCTAAGTCACATAGTTATATGATTTAGATACATATTTGTGGTAGAATTATATGCATGGTACCATTTTACACACATTTTTTACATAAGACAAATCTAAGGTGTATATGTTATGCAACATGTTCCTAATATTGTAAAATCCAAATCAAATTCATATTCCAAACCTACTGCACATATTAATACCCAACATATTTTGATAGACTTTAGCAAGCCAATCTACTACATTGGTTGGTTCACCATTGGCATGGTTGGGGTGATTAGATCACTCAATCTTTCCAAGTTTTTAATTTAGACTTGATCATCCAAACTCACCAAGTTACAAGTATCATTAGGTTGTACAATTGAGTTAATCTCAACTACTAGGTGGAAACTCACTTTTACTCCAAAATTGGGGGCATGTGTCTTCCAATATCTCTCTCTCTCTCTCTCTCTCTCTCTCTCTCTCTCTCTCTCTCTCTCTCTCTCTATATATATATATATATATATATATATATATATATATATGTGTGTGTGTGTGTGTGTGTGTGTGTATGTATGTATATATATAGAGAGAGAGAGAGATATTGGATATATGAACTTTAAATTAGGGGCATGTGTCTTCCAATCTCTCTCTCTCTCTCTCTCTCTCTCTCTCTCTCTCTCTCTCTCTCTATATATATATATATATATATATATATATATATATATATATATATATATATATTTCTCCTTGGATATATTAAATTTAAATTATTTATATATATTTATCGTAATCTCAATTTTAGATATTTATAATGATACATCTTTTGTAAAAATAACTTGCCAATACACAAGGTGGTTAAATCAACACAAAAATCTACTCTTAAACCTTATTATTTCAATTTCAATCTACTTTAAGTAATTTTAACCTAGATTATATGCATGGATTATACACTATAGCATGCTCTTGGTTTTATGTTAGTAACCAGCAAAGCACTCAAACATAGCTCTAGCAAAGCATTCAAATTCAACTCAAGCAAAGACAAGGTGTGTATACACACCCAAGTAATTTTTAATTTCATTTAAACTAGTAATATATTTACTAGATTAAAGGGGGGGTTTAGATTATGTTTTATGATTATGTAGCACCTCAGTCTTGTACACTTGGTAAATGCATGACCCTAGTTATTCCTCTTAATTCTACACATTCCTTGATTTTATAAACCTCATATTTAATCTATCTTGTACCCCTTGTCCTCTCTCTTAGTCTAACCAACCTTATCTTGATGATATAAATCCCATCTTACCCATAATGCTTGAAATTTACTTATCTTACACCTCTAGAAGTTTTGATCCTATGCCAACTCTCCTTCTCCCTAGACACTAATGTTTGGGTTGGACAGTAGCATCGACATTATCTCCCTAGCCTAACATAAGTGTCTAGTGCCTAAAGTCATCCAATTTACCAATGAAATTTATTTCAATGGTTAGCTTGAGTTCTTTAATGCAAGTTATCTCTTGATAGGATTGGTATAAATACAATATCAACCATCATTCATTCCTCACCTAGAAATTAGACCAAAATAGCACTCAAGAAGCATTCAAGTTACCAAAAGCTTTTTTATTCTACCCTATTATAATATCAGTCAAAGGAACAACCCAACTATAGGTCTAAAGTAATAAAGGAGTATTCATAAGGTCATATTTTCTAATTTACAAACTAGTTCACTATTGTACTTACTTTACACACTGCATGATTCACACATAAACTAACACATGGGGGATAACTACATGAGTCTAAGACCTCTTCTATATTATTGGCTATGTAGGTATTTACCTTTCATAATGAGGTCATTTTAGGTCAAATTGACACCATGTTCCCGCTAACCCATTTTTCCACAAGGTCACATTAAAGATGCAAAGCTAGATTTTACCATTTCATTAAGAGTGATAGTCTACAACCTAGATATAAATGCACTAGAGCAAAGGCAAAGCCAAACCCAAAAGCATACAGCTGGTCACATCCTATTTGAGTGCATATTCCAACACTGGCATCAAACTCAAAAAATAGCATCAACATAACTATCCTAGGATGATGCAACTATCCAAAGAGCTAGAGGTACCAGATCTAGAATCTGACGATTGATCTAGAGTTGTCTTCATATTTACTTTCTGCATGTACCAAATCTAGCACTACATTAGCATTATAAATAATTATGTACTTTATTTTATGAACTTTATCTATCTAACATAATTTTACTTTTCATTAATAGCTTATCTCAATTTTATAAATTCACCATATATTATATCTAAGTTTAGCATATTAATTATCCCATAGTAGATTTGATATTCACCCTTGTGCCCTATCATTTCTGTATCCTTAACCCTAACCACTAAATATGATCCTTATCAAAATTAGGGTTAAATGGTTATTTTTTGAGATGATGTTCATTACTCCTAGACATTGCCATGATCTTTATCATGTATCTTAGGGATTTTTGTGATTCAATATTGTGAGCTTCATGGATATAACTACTTAGACATGATACCACTATATGCTCGATTACTACATGATTGATACATATATGATTTGGTTATATTATCCTTTTATGATAAGGTGACTAGTAGGTTAAATTCCACTCACCTCAAAAGGGGGAATGTCTTAAAGAATGAGTCCACATACACATAGTTAGAATTATTGACATAATTTGATAAAATTTGCATGCTTTATATATAACTTAGAACAAAATATTAGGCATTTGGCACCATTTTGAATTTGGGACAAAGGTTTTTTAGATTTGAGACGTATTATATTTTAATTACATATTAGAGGTTAAATTTTGATAGATACTTCAACTTCAGACACATTAGAGATTCATATGCCATGAAAATTCACTAAATTACATATACATATTCATATTATATACCATTTAAAACATCTTTTATGAGGGATCATGAACAAGGTTCATTTATTTCTCATCATGAATTTATGCACTAACCTTTCCAAGATGCACAATTTTAAATGTTATCTATATACAATGGTTGGATCCCTTGAGTAGTGTGGTAAATATTTAGTGCCCTAAAAAATCTTGGCACTGCTTTTATTTTAAGGTTGAGATGTTTACACCACTTGACCTTGACTATATTTTCTATATTATGTTTACACTTGAGTTGTGTGATTGAGATTAAGTGTTCTTAATGGCCTTGGCACAACTCACCCTTACACCATATTTGGGGCATGATCACCCTATAATTCCCTCTTCACATATTCAAGGTTCAATTGTGAAACTATCTCTTCAATGCTTCAAAAAGGGAGCATCATCACCAAATAAAAGTACCAAGGGGCAACATGGTTTCATTGACACACACATTTATTCATTATTTTCTTTTACTTTTAATCATTTAAATTGTTTAATTTTTATATTATATTCACTAATTAAATTATAAAATTCTCTTAGTTTTAGTTAATTCACAAACACCAAACTCAAATGGGGTTCAAGCAAAATCAAGGTGTATTCTACACACCAAGGTGCACATTTCTTTCCTTCAACCTAATAATTTCATTTTTATGCATTACTAAATTAAAAGGGAGTGGGGATGAATGCAGATATTAAAATATGATTTTATATGACATACTAGTCTTGTATACTTGACAAATACCAACCACAGCTCAACCTTTCAATTTATGACCTTCCCACTACCAAAAGGATCATTTTTTACGTCTCATTATGCCAAATTGATTATACTATAGTCTAACCCTAACATTTTGTTGACACATAACACATGTAGCCTAACGTTTGTATAAAACTTGATTTTCATTAGGCACAAATAGTTATTTATCCTCAACAAACTTTTATGTTATAGGACACTAATGTCTATATTAGGACATTAGCATCAATGCTAGTGTCCCAAATCTTATCATAATGACCTTACCTTCCAAATGATCAAATTGAAAATATCTTGATATGTATGGGTTAGCCTATTTGACATATTTAACCATCATATGTGATTTGTTTCAAAATATGTATTATAAATATAAATTAAATGTCATTCATTATCAATAAATCAAGCACCTCTCAATCTCACACTACACTACTAAAAATCATTTGCATAACTGAGATATACTTCCCTATTCTTCTCTATTTCCAAATTGTTTATAGGATTAGTTTTCTTATAGGTATAAATTATTGAAGGATCATCCCATGAGTAGTACTTGTCAAGTTACAATCTAGATCATTAGATACACTCTCATATAACATATTGCATAATTATTCATAAAGAAGCCCACATAAGGGGGAGAATTACATCAGTCTGAGACCCTCTTCAGATTATATGGCTATGTAGGTAGTGCCCATTTACAAAGGGGTATTTGAGGTCATATTGAATTCACTTGAGCCCATTAACTAATATTTTATAAGGTGACATATGCCAATTAGAGTACATAGGGTTTTTATCAAAATTTTGATTTCAAGAACCTATGTGCACAATTTGAACTAATAACCTATAAGGTGAATGAACTCTAATAGGTAAAATTGATTGTTCCAAAAAAATGTTTGTATTCTAAGCTAAACAAAAATGTTGAAATTAAGATAGAATCATTTATTCTAGTGTCTAAATTCTAACTCGTGTCCCAATTAACATAAATTTAATTTCTAGAATCTAAAGAATCAAGGTAAATTTGTAATCATACTTCTCGTGACCCTACTCCTCCCTATGATCATACATCAGCTCACATGTAGACTATTAACCCTAGTCATCCTACTCTAAGACATCTTCCACATGATTATACTTTTCTCATATCATATTCCTACCCCACCCTTACATCCCTAGTTCATATTGGGATCTTTGTACACAATACATGCCTTTTTGGAGACCTCTTATGGCCTCTCGAGAGCTTGTTAACCAACTTATGATGAAGTTTGACCTAAGACACAACTTGTGTGAAGGAAACCTATGGCCTAGGCTACATGTTTCCTTCACCAAATCTGCATCCTAGGCCATGTCCTGGGTAGAATGTGTCCAAAATCCCCAATTTGAAGCTAAACAGATCAAAATAGCTAGTTTTAGGTCATTTAGTAAATTTAGGTGGGGATATATGTCTCTTTCTCATTCACTTAAGCATCCTTCTCTTCTCATTACACCCTCTATTTATTTTTATTCCCTCTCTTGACTCGCATGCCTTCTTTAATCTCTCTTGGTTCATTTTTTACACTCTTGAGCTTGATTAGGGATACAGAATCCCATATGGTGCTACATTCCTGATTGGAGACTCCATTATTGTTCACAATAGTTTTTGCTTCTTTGTGAATTCATCCCAAGCTCCTAAATTTGGCATTGAACCTGATTTGTGAACTTGGTTGGAGATCTTACATAATTTCAAGTTCTCACTTCACCTCCTCCTTTGCTCTTGGCTCTTGGTTTCAAATTCATCTTGCACATAGTTTGGTCTTCCTCCTAAATTGCTTCCTAGCTTGGATTCTTGGTTGGTAAAACATCTAAAATTCTTATTTGAGCTTGATATAAGGGAATTTTTATATGAAAATTTAAACTCCATTATTTATTTAGTGTATATGGTAGGGTTTGGACAATTTTAGTGAAATAGTTATTTTTGTATATTGCTTAGAGTAGTTTCCAAAGTTTATTGCATTTGTATATATTTAAAGAATAGTTTAATTGCTTGAAATATTCCTTTGTTTCATACCATTTCTCTCTTTAGAACCATTCCTCATTGCATAATAGAGATATACATGCTCAAAACAACTTAGAAAACTTACTTAAACTCAAACTAGAACGTTGCATTGTTAGAAAACAATAGTATTGAATTGGAAGGATAGCTCGAATCTAGAATAGGCATGCTATTAAACCCTTTCTTGGAAACATATTTATTGCTTAAAACATATTTAAATTTGTCTACAAGTTTCTTAGCTTATAGATTCACATTATAGTTGTTATCTCTCTTCATTTGGTATTATTGTTCTCACTTTGTTTATGCAATCCATAGTTTAGTATTAGCTACGTGCCTCACTATGGTTGAACCCATTAGAGTAATTGGCATAATTTGTGTGCCTATTCAGGCTAGCCCTAACCTAATTTACAAGTTTTTATATATCTTGTTCCAATACATCAAATTGAATAGCCACTATAAACCTCCTATAGCCCATAGAACCCCTGAGCCTTCTAGCCTCTTAGTGGTTTACTTTAGCACCCTGCCAAACACTAGTTGTTCCATTCAAATTTTTGGAACTACATTCTAGAATGCCTAATGAGACCTCACATATGGTTTCACATTAGTTATATCTCATTTAAAGCTCTCTTATCCAATTCCCCTCTATTAGCTATTAAGAATTGCTTTTAGTTGTGTTTTGGATCTCACATTGGTTGTTTTCTCTACTTTGGTTTTATGTCTTTCTCTCAGTTGGTTCTCTAGTAGTTTGAACTTTCTATTGTCTTTTGTATTACTCATGCTTCATTGCATCCATGGCTTATCTCCCACATTTGGGACACCAAATATGGTAAATTTAGGGTCTCATCCCTGAGCTCACTAATAAGCAAGCCATGTTTACAATGGAATGCCATAGACACCATAGGACCCAAGAGCTTCCCTCAACCTAGCATGGTATTCTACACCCTCTCACATTTAAAAGGGAACAAGCTTGGTAGGACTATAACTAATGTACTTGATCTCCTTTTCAATAGTATGAGCTTCATTCATCTGAGGATGTTCTATCTCAGCCTCATTCACTTGTTTGAGGTGATGACGCTATCCTTGTACAACTAGGCCTTGAGGAGTTACATAATATCATTAATTATTATCTTATATGTCTTCATGTGAATGAAATGCTTCTTTCTCCCCATAGGAGTTGGTGGCATAACTCCTCTATAAATAGAGCTTGTACCTACTCAGTTTTGAGTATGATCTAGGAATTTGACTCAAGAGAGGATGGTTAGTATGGTGTTAGTTCCAAAATGAGAAACATAATGAAATAAACACACTAATAGCATAACATCTCTAGGCCTAGACACTAGGGAGAGCTTAGTTAACAAAATAAAATGATAAAACAACTAAAAAGTAAGGAATAAAAACATAATAATTCCTTCAACTTCCTTAGATGCTCTAAATGCCTTTGTAGTAGTGGCTTGCTCAACGTATGCTCATGAAGTCCTTGGCAATAGAAGTTTGGATACCTCCATCTCTCCTTGGAATCTTATGGATTTGGTTTGGCTTGGCTTAGAATCAATTTGGAATTATAACTTTGCATTATCAAATCCTTTGAAGATATTTGAGCATAAAAACTTTTCACCAAAATATCTTAGAAATGATGTTCATTGCCTTTCTATTTATAGATTTTTTACAAATGTCTAGAATCAACCTAAACCATCCATCCTAAGATTGAGATGTGTGGTTGAGGATTAATTCAATTTTTGGAATTAAGTTTATAATTATCCTCATCAGGACATTGGAAAAAGGGGAAATTAAGAGGCATGGAGGGCATCATGGAAGGCATTGATGAGGCATGGAGGGCATGAATCTTGATATTTGTGGCATTTATGGCCTAGGGATGTCTTCTCAAGAAATGAGGTCACCTGATGATGAAGATATTCAATATTCATTTCCAAAACAAATTATTCAAAAATTTTCCATGGAATTTTTTATTAGGCCTTGATTTGGGTTAATTAGCTCTTAAGCATGATTTAACACTTTATGCACAAATTACTCAATTTGATCATAATGTCTTGTTATTGGTCCAAAATTTGACTGGATTAGAATTAGAAGTCAATGTCAGATGTATTAGAGCCATATTCCCATGTCGGATGTTACCAAAAAAATAACAAAGGCATGTGTCTTATATATAATATTTGATAGGAAAGAGCAATCTAGAGCACCCAGGTGTAAAATTAGCATTTTGACTCAAAATGATCTGATCAAATTTAGTTGTCCCATAAATTATATTACCTCATTTAGGGATACCCTAGCTAAAATTATCACTTGAATATGTTAGTTTCACCTCATTTAATGTATTTTAGTGTTTTTATTCTAAATTGTGCATTTTAAGTGGAAATTGGCCAAGAGCCTGGTCGGAGGTTATTGATGGCCAGTTTTAGGTGTCTACATCAAGTTTCTTAACTAGTTCTCATGTGAGTTCCCTACCTATTTCTTGAATAGAGACTCTAGAGAAAGAACACCCTCATATCCATGCTATGGTTCATGGGTATTTTAACTCAATGAGGTATCCCCAACTTGGGGATGCTTCCCATCCTCTTAGTCCTTCTTTTAGATTCTCTGATGAGCATGCTAATTTTGATCACCACTTATGGATTAAAGATATATGGGATGCATATCAAGAGCATCAGTAGCAACCAATTAACTCTTATGTGATGGCACGTGACTATCACCATGGAGATATGGGTCATCATGACCATTTATAGTAGTATTCCATGTTTTCCCATCATACCTGTGGGGACCATCACACCTCCCATGGCCATTCTCCCCCATGGTAGAGATGATTTTTGTCATGATTATCTTCCTCATCAAGAACCTCCTTAGCATCATCTTCCCTATGGTTATGATCATGGTGATGCCTATGGTAATAGGAAACATCATCACCATCATAATCCCCCTCTCAGAGTTTGTCACCATCCTCATATCAACCATGCTTATGAGGATCTCCTTAAAAATCCTCTAGCCCCTTAGGTGTGTATTATTCCCCTTCATACTCCTATCCCTGAATTGCCTAAGTTTAATGGGACTTAGGACTCCAATCCCACATATCATATTACAACAGTTATGATGGTGTGTATGGATTTGTAATTAGATGAAGTCATGATATTGAATCTCTTCACTCATTCTCTATGAGCTAAATCTCTTGTTTGGTTTTGGAATCTACCTCTAGATTCTCTCTAGTTTCCAACTCCTTCTAGATGACTTACTCTAGTAATTCAATATCTCTAGGCCTTTTAGCCTTAGCACCCAATCATTCACTTCCATAGCATAGGCTAAGGGTAAGTCAAACTTTGAATTTATGTGTATATGGAATTCAATTATTCACACATGCAGGATTAGCTTCTTGAATGACTAGATTTATGATATGTTCATGTGAGCATTTAGGTGGGAGGTTCACCTTGAGGTCCTCAAGCATGAGCCTACCTCTTGTGATGAAGATGTTAATGAGTGTCTAAATATCAAAGTGTTTGAGGTGCATATGTTCATGTGGATTGTACCTTCCTAAAAGTCATCCTCTTCACGTGATCACAAACATAATACAACCAATGATGGTGTCATTAATTCTCTTCCCAAGAAGAAGGACAAGAAGGATAGTTGTGAGGTTAATGATTTGAGCAAGGAGCTAGCTAAAAAGAAGGATTTTAAATCAATCACAACAAAACAATAGATGGTGTTTCCTTATAACCTTGCTAATTTTTACAACTTCCATCAGATAAGGGGGTACAATGATAAAAATTATGCATCCCAAAAGTCTGGTATGTAATCCTTATCTCTATTGTAGAGTTCTCTTATGAAACCCGACCGTAAGTTTAATGTTTTCAAGGAGCTTATACCTAACCATAACAAGGAGAAGAAGAAGAAGAAGAAGAAGAAGAAATCAAAGGCTAAGTCCCCACATTCCCCTTCTTTCTCTTCCACCTCTTTTGACTCCTCTTCTTAGACTAACCCAAGAGGGAAAGCCAAGCGTGAGTAGCAAGGTTATTTTTAATATCGACATAGCCTCTATTGGGTATGAGTGTTTTGTCAACATGCACTCTAGTCAAGATAATAACCTTATTAGAGAGACTAATGGTGTTGGACTTTCCATATATCCCACAAGGGTAGGGAACCCCAAATTTAGATTTAAATTTTGATGTAACAGCCCTCCCTAGGCTAGATAGCATCCTTACCTCATAATAAAGGAGTTATAGGGCCTCTCGATTGGGATATCCATTTGGGACTTTATTCACCTTTGCCTTAAGAAAAGGGACCTCATCTTTTATGAGCTTGGTTTATCTTATAAGGATATTTTATAGGATGATGTTTAATTTTTATTCAACTCTAATGTATCCAATCACCCTCCCCCTCCCATTCTCTCTTTCGACCCCACCTCTTTACCAAATACTTCAATTTTGGCCAAGAGGGCTAGGTTCCCTCTTTATATCAAGACCTCAATAAATTAATATAATGATAAGAGGTTAATTATGGATGAAATATCCATATTTAATATCATTACCCTACATATATTCAGCAAGTTTGGGATCATTCAGAAGAATCTCTTTGATTATTTCCATAACTATGTCAATTTCAATAATGACATAGTTACACTGATTAGGAATCTAAATATCATGGTCAAGTTTATCCCCATCAATTTATGTGTGTTATACCTTGATATTTCATATAATATTATTTTTATCCATCCCTATTCCACTATTATGCAAGCCATCACATCAGCCACATTTTGTATGGTGCAATTTATGCATAAAGGTGAGGTTCACACTATGGAGGTTGACCTAGATCCTTAGGCATTGTTATATGCAAAGACAAATCCCTCAAATGAGGATTTGGTTGTCTCTTCATGGGGTTAAATTGATTCCCACAAACCCCCTACTTCTAAATCTCATTTTTTCAAGGATGAACTTTATGATCTAGCTAAGTATCAAGCAACATTCACTCCTTCAAATTTTGATGTGCATAAACTGACTCCCTCTTCCACTCCATGATGCTAGGTAAGATCATATATTTTTGGAGACCTATTCCAAGATGTCTCCATATATTCTAATCTCCCCCTTACATCCCAATTTTCCCATCAGAGTATTGGCTCTCTCAACATGTCTCCTGTTGAGGCCACTAGAGTTACTGAGTTTGATCTTGAGTGTTATTCCATCCATGGTATAGCACCTAACCTAATAAATGAGAGGAGAGCTTATAATAATCTCATGCCCATGTGTCATATGTGTTTCCATCCTCTCACTTTTTTTGGTTTAGTGGTCTCATTCACCAACAATGATGCCACCCATGAAACTTCTATGTTTTAGGTCATGATTGGTGAATTTAGGGATATGGATGCTTCATATCCCTCTCCCTACTTTTTACCTATTATTTGGCCTCTTAATAGGCTGAATAGTGGCCTAATTTAGGGTCAAGACTATATTTAGAAATAAGTGGTGGCCTATCCTTGGGGGTAGGCCTGAGCCTAGGCTTGTGGTGCTTTTGTGAGCCTCACAACTTATTAGAACACCCTCCTTGGGCCCCTGTTCAGTAGATTACCCCTATCATGGAATCCATCATCAAAACCTTATAGATATCCTTGGCCATTTATCTTTTAAACTCATCCTTTGATGCACCTTAGTATATAATTAGCATCATTTTCTTCTTTTAGTCAATCAGGCTACTACTTTCTAGCAGTTGACCCTCTATCGACTCCTATCCTACCCTATAGTGCCTCTAGGTGATATGGGTTAATGGTTGTAGTTACCTACAACTTTTTATAACCTTACCTAAATATTATTCATATATCATGAGCCTCTTAAAACCCATCCTTAACTTTCATTATGGTCAACATTAAGACACTCTCTCATGATCAACCCCCACTTAGTGGTTGTGGCTCTACTGGTTGAGATGTCTTTCTTGAATCTCGCACTCTAACTCCTCTTCACATCTACACAAGAGAGAAAAATGACCCTAGATCAGTTATGCACAATGTGGAATAAGAACAACATTTTTTGATAAGCTCACAAATATGCTTTTCTTATTTTCCCCATTTCCCTTCTATTTAAGGCAAGTTTTGGGCCCTTTTTGAGCTCCACAAGCCTATTTTTGGCCTTTGTTAGTTTGGGCCATATTTTTTTTGGAAAAACCATGGCTTGGGTAGGCCAAGTTATGGCTTGGTAGTGCCTAGATCATGTCATATCCTACCTAGGATGTGGCCTAGGCCAGTAGCTTTCTTTTTGGCCCTTTTTGGGCCTCCATTTGGCTCTATTTTTGCTCTAGGACCTACAAAACTTTATACTAGGGGTTTTGGCCCATTTCAAATGCAATGGTAGGGTCCATTTATCTATTTGATGCCTCATTGTGTTTTAGGACCATTATAGTCTCTTGTACCCTTAGGTTCTCTGACCCATTAGGCCTATGCACTCCTTATCAGATGCACTTTGTGGACCCTTTTTAGGTGTTTTACCCATTTTTATGTTTTAGACTACAAAACCTCCATCTTAGAGGTTTTGGCACATTCTAAGTGCATTGGCGGCCTCCATTTTTTAATATAAGGCTTATTTGGGCCCACTCTTGCCCTATTTTGGTTCCCAAGACCCTTTTCAAGTCCCCATTAACCTCTTGAGCCCATGTCTTATATCATGAGCACCTAGGGATAAAAATTACTTGTAATTATTTTAGTTAGTCATTTATCTAATTTTATGTATTTGATATATTCTAACTCCCTCTCTTTCTTTTTCATCATGGCTATAGGTAGGACTATCAATTTATTTTAGTTGTTTAGGACTTGCTCTAATCTTGCCAACTAGTCTTTTTCTTCTCTAAACTTCCCACCACTTTCCCTTGTTACCTCTCATCATGGCTAGTGTTGATCAACCATTATGATTGTGGGTTGACTTCATTATTTTTTTCCCTCATGCAACTCACTTACACCACTTCACTTTGAGATCCCCATTTTGTAATCATTTATCTTGCATCCCTAACCCCCATTATGGTGTACTTCTTAGTGGTGATTGACACTGATGGAGGTAGTCAGGGCAACCCAAGACCAATAGCTATATCTTGGGTTATCGATGGTTAGTGGTTCCATGAGTTTATTATGGTTGGTTTCTTCCTTACCAGTGAGATGAATAATGCCACTAAGTATCATTTAATCATCAGTGCTTTGATTGATGCTTGTGAATTAGGCACATGTTATGTATAGTTATTCTCTAACTCACTCTTATATATGTCTCAATTCACCAATTTTTGTGTTTTATTTAGGTTTTATTTGTTCCCCCTCTTTGACGTGGCATATGATTTTCTCTCTTTCTTTGAGGATGTCTAGTTCACCCACATCCCTTACAAGGAGAACACTAGGGTTGATGCCCTAGTGAATGTCATTTTGAATAGTATGATGTGATTTGATGCCACATATGTCCCTTATTTATAGGATATATAGCTATATATAGAGATAGAGATGGAGTTTTATTTTGGATTACATAGCATTTTCACTCTCACCCATGGATTACACCATCGACTTCTTCCACTGCCATCCTTATCTAGTAAGTATAGGTAATGTTTCGTTTTATCTTTATAGTTCTTGATTTTATTTTCTTTGGTGTGGCTTTGAGGTACTACACAACACTCCTTATTCATTCAAACATCAACTTCTTATACCTTGAGGGACATATGTAATTGTACTTCCCATGACCCTACTCCCCCCTATGATTATACATTAGCTCATATGTAGACTACCAACCCTAGTCATCCTAATTTGAGACATTTTCCACCTACTTGGACCTCTTTCACATCATATTCCTACCCTCCTTATATCCCTAGTTCATATTGGGCCCTTTACATACAAGACAAGCCTTTCTAGAGAACTCTTGGTGACTCTTGGGAGCCTGTTGACCAAATTAGGATGAAGTTTGACCCAAGTTGTAGCTTGTGTGAAGGAAACCCATAGCCTAAGATACATTTTTCCTTCTCCAAAACCATGGCCTAGGTTTTATCTTGGGCATAATGTGTCCAAAAGCCATAATTTGAAGCCAAATGACCAAAAATGGCTAGTTTTAAGTCATTTAGTGGATTTGGGTGGGGATATATGTCTCTTTCTCATTCATTTGAGCCTCCCTCTCTTATAATTACATATTCTCTTTATTTATATTCCCTCTCTTAACTCTCATTCCTTATTGAATCTATCTTGGTTCATTCTTGGCACTCTTAAGCTTGATTGGGGATAGAAAATCCCATATATTGCTACACTCTTGCTTGGAGACTTCATTATTGCTCTCAATTATTCTTGATTCCTTATGGATTGATCCCACAATCCTACATTTGGCATTGCACCTGATTTTTTCACTTGGTTTGAGCTCTTATACCATTACAAGTTCTCACTTCACCTCCTCCTTTGCTCTTAGTTCTTGGTTTGGACTTTAACTTGAACATAGCTTGGTCTTCCTCATGTATTACTTCCTAGCTTGGATTCTTGGTTGGTATAACATCTGCACTTCTTATGTGAGCTTGATCTAAGGTAAATTTTTATGCAAAGTGAGATTCCATTGTTTGTGTAGTGTATATGCTAGGCTTTGAATTATTTTAGTGAAATAGTTATTTTTATATATTGATTAGAGTAGTTTCCAAAGTTTATTGCATTTTTATATGTTTAAATAATACTTTCATTGCTTGAAATATTCATTTTTTGAATACAATTTCTCTCTTTATAACCCTTCCTCATTGTATAATAGAGATATACATGGTCAAAACAACCTAGAAAACTTTCTTAAACACTATCTTTCTCTTGCTAAACTAGAACATTGCATTGTTAGAAAATAATAGTATTAGATTGGAAGGATAGCTTGAATCTAGAATAGGCATGCTCTTGAATCCTTTATTAGAAGTATATTTATTTCATAAAATGTATTTAAATTTTCCCCAAAGATCCTTATCTTATAAATTCACATTCTAGTTGTTTATCTTTCTTAATCTGGTATTGTTGTTCTCACTTTGTTTATGCAATCCATAGTCTAGTCTTAGCTACTTACCTCACTTTGGTTAGACCCATTATATTAATTTACATAATTTATGTCCCTATTCATGCTAGACCAAACTTGGTTTGAAATTTTTTCTATATCTTGGTGCAAGCCAGCAAATCAGATAGCCACTATAGACCTCATGTAGCCCATAGAACCCTTGAGCCTTCTAGCCTCTTAGTGGTTTGCTTTAGCACCCTACCAAACATTGGTGGTTTTGTTTAGACTCTTAGAGATATAAAATATTCAAATATTTTTATCTTATGTATGTTCCTATTAGGTCTACTTTTGTATCATTTCATAAGCTAAGTTTTATTTCTTCTTTGCATTTTTTATTTTATTACTTTGTTTGGCATTGTACTTTATATATTTAGCATATTCTCAAATTAAATATGTTTATCAAAAATATTGTAAATATGAATTATTTAATTATAATATTATATAATATCTTATTCTATAATTGATTAGCCTATTTCCCTTACTCATATTTCCAAAAAGGATTAAATAGTTATCAAATCCATTTATTCACTGGTTGAGATGCTAAGGCCTCTCTATCAATATCCAATTATAAATAAAATATTTCATCGATAATATTTAACCCTAAATTGTTGTTAAAAAGTGATTCCCATATTATCAATATTAACTTGAATGTGTAAAGGTAAGTGTTGATCTACAATGTCTCTTGGAGGTATCTCTTTATCTTTAAAAATTATTTATTTTATCTATATTTTAGACATCTAATAATATAATTAAACTGAGATGGTTGAGTATCAATTTACATTGTTGTGAATTTTAATTTTTTATATAAAATATCTTTATAAAAATTTAATTATGTAAGTAAATATAAAAGATATATCTTTACCCTAATGGTTTTCAAATCTATCAAAAATATCATACTCTTTAGCTTTTTTCAATCTAAGATTTGGAGTTTGAGGAATATTTGGAGGAGTCCCTTTGTTGTTCAATGATTGATATGGATTTATTGTATGTTTATCCTATCCCTTCTATGCATTATATGGTTGTATTCATAATTGATCATCATGAATTAAAGATTATGTATTTTTAAATAGGGTATGTCTACATAAGGCTCTAATCATATTCTATTCATAATTGATCATCACGCATTGAAGAGTATCTATTTCACCTACTAATGCCATGTATAATGACATGGTGGAAGGTGCACAATTCATTATCCTTATACTAACTAGGTACATGTTGAGAGGAATTGAATTGTTATGGAGGTTTGATTGGTGGGAGTTGTATGATGTTCGCTTTCAACAAATTATCCAAGATTGAAGCATATGACTCCCCTAGTGGATTAAAATGCTTTCGTTTATTGGGTTTTTAGTGTTCTAATTGGAGGAGATAAAAGAGTTGGATTGGTTAACAATAGATAGAGGAGTGGTATTATAAAAATTGCATTCACAATTCCCTTGTTTTTGTATTTAGTGTTGGTTTGTTTGTTAGGTTTGGAGGGAGTCTCATTTGATTTTAAGGTGGAATTATTAATTCTTGATTTCAACTTCCCATCATCAATGGCTCTATTTTCTAATTTTTATGCCATGGTAAAATCCTTATCAAAGGTCCTAAAAGTTTGAACCTATAAACTGGAGGAAATATGTTTAGTACAAGCCTACACAAAGAGTCAAATCAGCTCAGGTTGGGTCAAAGAGAAAAAGAGTTGATTTATCAAGCTTTTCCAATGGCCTAAAAATTTGGCTATGGACTCATCGTCAAATTCCTAGATGGAGTGGAGATCAGTGATGGAAACTTTCTTAGAGATGTTTATGGAAAAGTAATCTAAGAAAGTTTAGGATAGTTGGGCAAAAGATAAGATGGAGTGATTTATAGTAGCATTGTACCAATCTAGTGCTAGACCTGATAGAGACATAGGAAAGGTATAGAGAAGGAGCACATCATCATAGGAAGTCAAATATCAAGAATGCCTAAATGCTCTAAGATATTGTTGGGGGTATTCCATACTCTAAAATTTTGAAAATTTTAGAAGTTCCCATAGGGAAGGATAAGGCCAAATAGGGATGAATGGATGAATTGATTCATTACATATTTGGTCATAAGATAGGAGGTTATGGGCACATAAGATAGATGACTCCAAAGTATTCATTTTTTCCATTAACATTTTGACAAGGTCATTTTGTGGTTATGCACCCTCATAGCTATAAGGTAGATTATGTTGGGTTTGGGTAGGTGAAACATATAGATAATTGGTGGGGGATAGAGAGGTTACCACATATTGGTATGTGGATTTGGTTTATTGAGATGATACCACATATGAATACATGGAGATAGGTGGTTGGGTGGAGGTTAGAGGTACATACCCTTATGGGTTAGGGATGTAGCTTGGGTTTTGTGTAATAGGCACCTATTGGGGGACTAACGTAGGTTGGATTGGAGGTATGTTTAGGTTAGTAGATAGAGGATAGGTGGTAACATTGGTATTGATGGGTGGAAGGTTAGAAGGTATGAAAACCACCAAGATCTAAAATGGAATGGAAGTAGGTGGATTAGGAACAAGAGGAATGGTGATGACATTAGTAGAGGGAACTCCTATAGTAAGCAGAGTGTTGGTTCCTAAAGGTTGGGTTGTTCCTATACTAGAAGGGTTGTTGGTTGGGGAAGAAGGTGTTTGGGTATTGTTAGGTTGAGTGGGTTGGTTTTGGATGGTGTTATTGTTATGGTTATTGGTAGAGGAGGATGCCTAGGGGACTAAAAGTTAGGTGGATATGGTTGAAATATAAGTGTTGTTCATAAGGTAGGATGGCATGCCATAGGGTAGGTCAAAAGATGAAATTAAATCAAAGGTATAGTAAGATATGGTGTTAAGGTAATGTTGGAAGGCTATGGGGTTGTTATCAAAAAAGGTGGGAAATTTTGCATCACCTTGGGTAACCATCCAAGGGATGGTTGGAGTTTCAAAAGGAAGGGGATAACTCTCTGCATCTGATATATTCTCCATGGATGAGGAAGAAAAGAAAGATGGATAATTAGGAGGTGGATCTTGATTTGCTTTGTTTCTTAGTTATTGCCTAGTTAATGCTATGTAGATAAGGAAAAGAAGAAGATACAAGCAATCTCACAACTCAAATAAAGAGAAGACAAGAAAAATTCAAGGAAATAAAACACACACTAAAGCATGTTAAATCCTAAGGTTATTTTTAGTCTCTCTTGTGGTTTATGCCTTAAGCTTTAAGAATGGTGTGACTCAACTTGGCTTGTAGAGTGGGTACAAGAAAATAAGTCTATGGTTGGTTTTATTTTGTGTTTATGATCTCAAAGGGATCTGTATTGGAAATCAGTACATGGCTTGATATTGGGGCCTACCCTTTTACTTCACACACCATAGTGAAAAGGGTGTTAGGTGCTTAGCTAAGATATATTGATTGTTATATATTATACTCAGTTATAGAACTAATTTGGTTCTTCCCTTGGTGATGAAATCCAAGTAGGATATCTAAGAAAGGTGACTACTAGGTATTGTAATCCTAGTCAAGCCATATGTCAATATTTTTATGCTTGATTAAGTGTAAGTAGTTTGGTCTTATGTGTGTTATAAGAGTGAAGATATGATTAATTAAGTTATGTGAGATAAAATAAATAAGAAAACAATATATTTGATTAATTTAAATCCCAAAATAAAATTTTGATTTTATTGTATGAGCAGAAAGACAAGAAGAAGCACCTAAATGCAACTATGAATCTAAGAAAAGACTCAAGGGTCCCATCAGGGGTGCTAGAATATTTCACATAAATTTTGATTATTTTCTTAGAATAAATTTTTAAAAGTTGAAATAAGGGTGAGGTTAGTATAACCTATAATTGGTTTACACTCTATAATCCAGATGGTCATAGATACTCCTCCTTGGCTTGGGAGGAATGACCTGCAGATAATAAATCACTAAAGAAATGGCTGATTAGTTAGATAGTAGGGTGGATTGCCTAGAAATATAGACTAGATCCAAGAACTAAAAGCTTCTTTAGAGGCTATCAATCCACAATTTTAAAAAATCAAGTTCTAAAAATGAAAGATAAATTTATTACATAAATAACAAAAGATACTAAAATCAAATACAAGAAGTGTTTGAAAAAGATGAATTCAACTAATTATAGAAATAAATGATTAAATATTAATGCCAAATAAATTAGGTATGGTTTAAAAAATAGGGTGATGTTATATGATCAAGAAAAAAGTCATAAAGTGGGATTTGGTTGGGGTTTGATAGGTGATAATATCTTGTTATTGAAATTGTCACATAGTGACCATTGGTGGTTGGGTAAGACCATTTGTGATTAGGGTGACCATTGGCAATGGGGTAACCATCAGTGATTATGGACAGACTATCAATAGTCAAGGTGACCATCAATGGTTACTATAGGTTTTGGTCTAGTTCAAGAAGCTAGTTAATGAGGCTGTAGAATGGATTTTGGAAGGTGGGAGGAAGATAAAATAGAAAAACTAATTACTAAATTTGATAAAAGATAGATAATTAGTTTGTTGGCCTAAAGGATGTGGAGGTAGTTGGCTAAAAAACTTGTTGGTAGAGTCTATAAAAATTTTAGCATAGTAACAGTGTCTTGGTTGTGACTAATCAAATTATAGCACCTCGGATATCTGACTTGGTTATTGGAATAATACCTACAAAAGAAGTTTTGATATGAGAAGCTCTAATTCTTGATTGTTATTTAGTGCTTGATTACTATTGATTATGGGTCCCTTTCACCTCCTCCTCCTCTCATTTTATAAGAGGAAAGGAGAGGTAAAATAATAGGTTCAACATGAGGTTTAATAGGATGTCTAAATTTAGCTTTAGCATGCATTAATTTTACACATGGATCAAATAATCTAAATATAAAAAGGTAAGCTATAGTTAGTGTTGAAGTTTAAATATTTAGGTGGCTAGAAGTTTAATAAGGTACTTGAATTTAGCTTTATCATGCATTTATTTCATACATGGATCAGATAAGCTAAATATAAAAATGCAAGTTGTAGTTAGTGTTGGATTTTAACTATTCAAGTGGTTAAAACTTGATCATCAGTGGTCAAGCCTAACTAGCAGTGATTAGGGTGATGATAGGTCAAAGATTAAGTTGGTCAAAGGTTACGTTTGTCAAATTTAATTAACTTATCTTAGGTTTGTAGTTAAAAGGTTGTAAAGTGGTCCCTAACGGGGTCGTAATGTGTTTAAGGGTTAGTTTGACATCTAGAACCATGGTGTATAGTTTTTTAGTGTCTACATTTTGTCCCTTTTGTTATGCAATTTATATTATCAAGCTAAAAAATAAAAATGGAAGGTTGGTTGAAGGTTCAATTTCCCTAAGTATGGGAGGAGGTTTTCCCCCTCAAACTAGGATTTGATGAGGTAAAATAGAATTGGGTATAGGTTTGATGAGTGGAAATTTGGTGAAAAATCTAGTGAGAGGTTTAGAAATAAAGCGTAAACATGTGCACAATTTTGAATAAGTGTGATAGACAAAATCATGAATTGACTAGGATATCATGGTTGGTAAAAATAAGGTTAGCACTAGAAGGACAAGTGATAAGTAGACCATGTGACCACATTTAGGCATGGAATTTGGGTTACATTTATAACGTAAGTCTCCTAGGCAAGGTTAGTCTTTTCATAGGTATCCAAGGTAGTAAGTGATCTTGAGAAGGCACAATTGGTTGGTTATGCACAAAAGGTAGCACAAGTTTAAATTTGTTCAAGATGGAAATTTAGTTAGTGCAGTCAAAAAGGACCAAAGTAAGATCAACACAAAACATGTAGAAGTTAGGATAGAATGACCCATGATGAGGTTAATATCATTGGTTGTGATTTTTAAAGAAGGTCATCTCCAATGGGTTTGTAGTGGATTTGTTTTATGATGAAAATGTGTTTGGAAAATTCTGGGTGGTAGGGGAAAATCCCAAAAATGTCAACCATTGATGGTGAAGGTCGACTATGGGAAATAAAAGATACCATCAATGATCATACATCATCCATAAAAGGGTGAAGACAAAATAACCATCAAGGGTTTATTTTGTATTTTGTAATTTAGACCCTCAGTGACTTTAGCAAGAAAATATGGTAGTGGTTTGATAGTATTGGTTGAGAGAGTGAGTGAGGTATTTGTTGAGTGGACTATGTGATTAAGGATGTACAGGAGATAAAGGAGAGCATGAGGTCAAGAAATATCTCTTAAGGTACTTCCATGACTGTGATCAAAGAATGAGGTAGGGTTTGTCATTGATTTGGTAGATTGAGACTTGAATTCATTTATTTTTGTTCTTATTTATTTGATTATGGGTATGATTGACCTAAGGATAGATTTAAGGTTTTATTTTGGTTGTCATTAGGTGAGAATCAGGTATGAAATGGGATAGGTGAGTAGGTAATTAATGTTAGGATGTGTATGTGTAGGTTTTCATAATATTTTGTTAAATTGGGAGAGGGTTAAGCTAAGCCTTAGGGCTTGAAGATCATCGATGATCACTACATAGTGATCAGTGATGGTCACTATTGAAAAAAGATGGTCAATAGGAAACCACCCAAAGTTCATTGTGTTGACCATCTGACCATTGGTAGTCAATAAGTGATTGGTGATGGTTCCAAAAGGAACTATCCCCTTTCAACCTATGACCATTAGTAGTTGGGAAGGTTGAAAGTAAGGATAAAGGTATGGGGTAAAAGGTGGAATGGATTTGTGTGTAGGTAAGGTTTTATGTTAGTAGGCAAGGGTAAAGTTTAAGGATTGAGAAAAAAAAGGTAATGGGTAAAGATTTAGGGTTAAATGTAGGTGTAGGATAATAGGATAGGGTAAAGAGATGATTCACTTGGTAGGTGTGATTAGGTAGTGATCAGATAGATTAGACAAATAGGTATATGAAAGTGTGGTTTAAAGGTGAATCAAGAAATGGTGAAGGTTGTAGGTAGAAGGTAATTGTTTAGTAGATGTGACAAGGTAGAATATGTGAATTTTAAGGTAAGTCATGGTTATGGGCCAGATTAGGTGTAGTTGTTATTATTGAGATGAGTAGGTGAAAGTGGAAGATAATAAGATTAATAAATGGGTTAGGGTGGTGAGTGGGATAAATAGGTAATGTGGAGAGGGAAATTTTATTGGATTAGGTGAACTAAGGTAGTGATATATAAATTTATAGGCACAAGAGTAGATATAGATGAGAGACTAGGTGCCCCAAATATTAGATGAGACATACCAATGCATGATAGATATAGACTGGGACCACATGATCAAAGTGGGCTTAGGTGGTATGAGGTAATATTAGTACCTACCTTAGGATGTAATGATGTTAGTGAAACTCATCAAGAGATGGGACCCTACCACTAACACATTCTTATGTCCAAGAGGTGAGATGACCATTTTGCCTGAGGGCATCCATAGGATCATGTGGCTACCCATATGAGGTGAGCCAATTTACCACATTAATAGTGAAGAGAGAGATGGGTATATGGAGGTCTTTTATAGAGAGGAACATGAGTATGCAAAGTGGTACTTAGGGTGTTTCCACTACACATTATTGTATCAGATGGATAGATATGTGAGGTGGTTATTTACTATGATGGTGATAGTTGGTTCTTGTTACACTTTACTAGATTCGAGTAGTGAGATATTCCCATACATATTGATGGGGGTAATTTTTGAGATGTTTTTGGGTTTTAAAATGTTTACATGGTTACATGTACTATTATTCTAGATTTAACAAGAGTTGTGGGGGTTCTAATCTCATAAGAGATATGGGATTAGTGTCAACTTTGCTCTACATTATTGGGCTTACGAGCACATCTGGGTGCTATGACTTATGGGTCTACCATGGAATAGGTTTTCTTAGATGGATTTTAGGGTTAGATATATGAGGTGAAGAGGTAATTATGACCTCACAAGACTAGAGGAGAGGCACATGACCTAAACTAGTACAAAGACTGACTAGATGCCTTGGTTGTGGGAGATGTTGTTTGGATACCATCTATTAGGTTTTTGGGATGGACACATTATACAAGACACACCCTATCACTCTAGAGCTATAGATGGATTTACAATAGGTGAGATCAAGAGATAGAGCTCATTTCATTTAAAAAATTACAAATACAGTTCAACCTCATGTAAGATATACCTGAGATATTCTCAAGGTATAAGAGGGAGGATACAGAGTTTCCATTGCCTACTCCATAACCAATTCATAAGTTTATTTATTAGGAGTTTTTACTAGTGAGGATTGATGTGGATGATATAGGTGGTATAGATGCCTATCATATATGGTACCAGGGACACTACGTTTCAATCAATTTTGGAGGTGAAGATGGTGGTTATAGGACATGGATGTTGATCTAGATGGGGGTAATCAATAGGTGGGAGTTGGTGGTCTAGATATATAGGCAGTGATCATTTAGAAGGACTAGGCATGATCAACTCTAGTTACATTATAAGGATCCTTGGTAGTATCATAGGGTTAGGTGGTTGCTTTAATAAGAGAGAGAGATTAGGATAGATCTCGGTTAGACATGGTTATGTAGGAGAGAGAGATTAGGATAGAGCTCAACTAGCCATGAATATGCACAAGAGAGAGATCAGGATAGAGCTTAGCTAATCATGGTTATGTAGGAGAGAGAGATTAGGATAGAGCTCAACTATCCATAGTTATTTAGGAGAGAGAGATCAAGATAGATCTTAGCTAGACATGGTTATGTAGGAGATAGATTCTCTTTGATAGGTAGGAAGGGGAATACCGATAGCTATGGGACCATTAGGGGCTATCTCAATGGTAAGATATATAGTGATAGTGAAGGAGCTCTGGTATTATGAGGCCTTGGTTTTTAGGAATATACCATATGATCCCTGATGGGTCAAGTATAGAGTTGGCATCATAGGAGGTGTTAGTACTATGACACCAGGTTAATGGGATGCCTCTACTAGAGGATAGAAAGGTGTAAGTGGGCAGGCTCCAAGAGGCAGTGGTACTCTAGGGGATTAGATTTATTATGAGATATTGTACTTTGGATGTATCACATGATTTTGATATCAACCTATGAGCCAATTTAGTGAGGTATATACATATTTTTAGAGATATGTACTTCATTATATATACGATCATCATGTTGATTATGATCTCATGATACATAGATATGATCATTGTATATGGTTTATTTTTCATGGTTATGATGTTCATGTTATGATTTTATGATTATATATGATGGTTGGTGTGGAATCATTTAGCTAGGCATGTGATGTGATGGCTACTTAATTTATGTGCATGACATCATTTCATTTTTTATGGATGTTGTTTATGATATGATGATGTTTATGCATTTTTTTACATGACTATGATGTTTTATGATTATTTTTATGGTTATGGTTTATGGATAATAGTTATATGGATGTGATAAATGATAGGATGATGATGAAGTTATGGTGATGTTTATGATATCAGAATGATGATGTTTGTGGATTCGATAATTTCATGATGATTATATTTATTGTTCTTGATTCATGATGATTTGAATTTATGATGTGATGAAATATGTTCATGATATGTTTACATGATTATGATGTTTATTATTGGATGTTATGATGATAGTGATGATTATGGTGATGTTGAAATTTAATGAGTATACGCTTCCACATCTAGATTTAGACATATGGTGGATATGTGTGAATGACTCATTTATTTTTTATGTATGCTTAAATTATGGTAGAGATGATAGATGGTCTAGTTGATGTGATTTATCACTAGATGATGTTTATTATAAGATAATTTTAATTCATTAAAATGTTATTATGGTTTAAAACATTTAAACAAATAAGGTAAAAACAAATGGTTAAATGCATTCATTTTGATGAAGGTGTTATAATCTTAAAAACACATAGATTAGGTTAGATAATGAAACTAAATGTAAGAAAAGAAAGAGAAGACAATTAAAAGACAAATGTCTTAATGAATGTATCAAACAGTATGAGAGAATAAGAAGGCATGATGCTTTTTCTTTGGTAAGGACTAAAAAAAACTAAAGTTGAATCAACTTATGAACATAAACCCTTCAAATGTGTCACATTAGCATTCATTAGTTAGTTAGTTAAAAAGGTGTATTGATCACATAATGTCAAGTAAGCTCAAAATCCATTGTTTATAGAGTGTATAAAGGGGAGGGGGATGAAAATGGAACCTTCATGGGAGACTAGCTAGCCTCTTCTTTAGGTCACCAAAGAGCCAGTATAAACAAGTCCATGTCATATAAGGTGTAGACTGATCGATGCAAGAATTCTACTTGTGAAATCTAGTTGTGGTTTCCAAAATTAAGTTTGTATTAGTTTATTTTTTTGTAATGGGTATTTTGTTATTTTGTTATTACTTAGAGGGATGGGGAAATTTGATCGATGTGGGAAGCTTCCAAGAAATTACTATGCTTTGACAAATGCTTTACTTAGCCATCCTTTAAGGGAGTGGTGTATGTTTTGGAGTTTTATTTAAGGCTTTTTATAGTTGTCCTTCAAGGGAGAATTCTACCTTATATTGAGCAATGTTGATATGTTTTTAGTAGCTTTCCTTCAAGGGAGTAGTCTATGAATGCCAGAGAGTGACCCATATGATTTCTTTTGATTTTTCTTTTGATGTCATAGACTTTCTTATATATGATTAAAGATTCACCTTTTATGGAGGCAAAACTAAAGCAAAATAAGGTTGATGAGGCGTAAAAGAGGTTTAAGGGATAACAACCATGGGAATATGTCTATAAAAGGGGTGAAAATTAAGATGAGAATCATGCCATGGGTAGAGCTATCATACCCATGTTCAACATTAGGTGGAGACTATAATGGATAATTACATGATTCATTTGTAATTAGTTGTCCTTAAAAGAAAGAGATAAATGTAAGTGAAAATAAGGGATGAGATTAAGTTAGACAAAAATGTGAGTTCAATCCTATTTGAAAAAAGAAAGGATGTAGATGTGAAGCATTGAGGTGATCAAGTTTTGGTTTCCCTTCAAAGGAGGACAACTTGTAAACTCTCGATCCATACTTGTGCATTATGATATAAGGTTTAAGATAATTGAAAGCAAACTTTCCTCATTTCTTTTCTCCATATTGGTTACATGTTTATTTTCCTTTAGAATGAGGTCTCCAATATTGAATTCTCACTCTTTAAAGTGTTTTTTATAAGCATGCTTGACTCTTTCTTGATAGACACGAAAGTGGGTAAGTGCATCTAAATGATGCACATCAAATATATCAAATTAGGATAAATATTATTGATGACAATCACTTTAAGAAATGAGATATTATAAGAATATGTGAAGAGAGGGAATTTAGACTTTGAGAGGCAAAATATCCTCTACTCTAAACATAAGGGAGAAAGGGGTATCACCCATATGGGTTTGAGTGCTAGTACGATATACCCATAAGGTGAAGTGGATGTGTAAATGCCAACCATGACCAAATACAATAACCATTTTAGTTAACATGTTATTGAGATTTTTGTTATATGCTTTTGCCTATCTATTAACTTGTGGATTATAGGGAAATGAGAAACTTAACCTGATACTAAACACGTCATAAAGACCTTGAACTTGTTTGTTTTTGAAAGATTTGCTATTGTCAATGATAATTTTATGAGGAACATAGAAATGATAGATAATATGATGGTTGATAAATTCAAAAATATTTTAAGATTTGGATGAGATGAGAAGAATAGCCTCAACCCATTTGGTAAAAAAAAAATTAATGATGATAGAATGATGTTACTATGAAGAATGGGGGTTAATTTCTCTAATAAGATCCAGGCCCCATTGTGAGAAGGGCCAGATATCCTTGGATACTTGGAGACTATGGTTAGTTGCATGATGAAAATTGGTGTGTTATTGACATTTAACACACTTTTTCATGTAATCATAGCAATATTGGTTGAGTGTGGTCAAATAATAGCCAAGGCAAAGGATGCATTTAGAGACAACTAGACCACTAAAGTATCCCCCACATATCCCATCATGTGTTTCCCTGATAGCATGAGAGGCTTCATGACTAAATAAGAAATGGAAGAGGAGGCCGTAAAATCCACATTTATAAAGAATTCCCCCTAACATGGTATAACATGAGGTGCTCTAAATAAACACTCTTCAATCATTACTGAAAAGACTGGAAGGAATTATGGCAAGGTTGAGATGTCAAAGGTTTGTTGATACCAAAGGTCAGGTTGGGTCTCCTCCACATTGAAGATGGTGGGAGAATATGATTTGGCATAAGAGGGATGGATAAGTAAATGTATAATGATATATATCTTAGAGTCAGAGGGTGAAAATAGGATCTAGACAGTGAAAGAAGCCATCATATTGACAAACTTGTTCATAGATCACAGAGTGGTTTGGATATGGTAATATTCCAATGATGCTAAGAGTATGTTAGATAATTGTTTATACTATTTAAAAACATCATTATTAAATTGATAATAGCCATTAATTTGATTGATCATGAGTTTAGAGTCACCAAAAATGTTGATCATTTTAACTCCCAAGGCTAATGAAGTTTAAAGACCTATCATTAAGGCTTTATACTCAGTCATATTGTTGGTACATTCAAAATCTAGATCTAATGATAAAGGAAGAGGTTTATCTTGAAGGGGGATAAGGATTATGATAAATCCCCAATCACATTGACACTTTTATCCATCAAATAACATAGTCACTTGATAGGTGAAGTCTGTTTGACAGAGGGTTATAATCGACTCATTTGGAAACTCAAGAGGAGGTTGGTTATCTACTAATGGTGATTTGGCCAATTGGTCGGTAATGAATTACCCTTTAATTTACTTATAATAAAGTAAATCAAGGTCAAACATAACTAAAATCATGATCCATTTGGCCATACATTGGTTTTGATATGGTTTAGAGTGCATATACTCGAGTGGGTCAGTATTGGTTATGACATAGGTCTTGTGGTTGAGAAGGTAGTGGTGAAGTTTGGTGGCCACAAAGACCAAGGCTAGGAAAATTTTCTTGGTATGGGTGTAATTAGTCTCATACTCTACAAGAGTATGGATAATTTATTAGATGTCTTTCTCTTTATGTTGTTCATCTTGATGAGCTAGAATTACCCCTAAGGAGTGGTCAATGGTGGAGATATAAAGATAAAAAGATTGATATTATTTGGGAGGAATGAGGATGAGTGGAGAAAGAAGGCACTCTTTGAGTGAATAAAAGGCCTTTTTATATTCATTATTCCATATAAAATATACATCCTTCTTTATAAGGTGGTGAAAAGGTTAGCATTGATCTAAGTGTTGAAAGATGAAGTGACAAATGGATTAGAGCTTCCCATACAAACCATGAAGTTATTTGTGGTGGGTAAGAAGAGGCATGTTGATGATTGATTTTATTTTATTGGGATTGACTTTAATTATCTAAAAGGAGATAATAAATCTAAGGAATTTTCTTGACAAGACCCTAAAGATACACGTCTTGGGGTTAAGGCAGGCATGGTAATGGATGAGTCATTCAAAGATAATCTTAAGAATTGCCAAATGATCTTTATGACATTAAAATTTCTTAAGGAGGTCATCAACATAGTCTTTGATAATTTTTTGAATAAGGTCATGGAAGATGTAGGTTATAGCATGTTAGTAAGTTTCACTAACATTCTTTAGTATAAAAGATATGACCCTATAGCAAAAATTTCCCCATGGGGTGATAAAGGTAGTTTTGTGTTAATCTTCAGAGGTAATTAGGATCTAATTGTAACCCAAGAATCCATCCTTAAGAGATAAAATATTGTGGTCAATTGTAAGATCAACAAGTTAGTTAATACTTGGTAAAGGAATGTCATCCTTAGGGCAAACAAGGTTAAAGTTATGAAAGTCCACATAAATGCATAGTCCCCGTATGGATTTGGTGATAGGTACGACATTTAAGACCCATTAGGGATAATCAATGGGTTGAATAAAGTTGATGTATTTGAGATGTCAAATCTCTTCTCTGATGAGAATGTTTATTTGAGGGTGCATTCATCAAAGTTTTTTCCTAACAAGCTTAGCATCATGATTGGTGACTATTTTGTGGGTAGTGATAGAGGGGTCGATTACTAGCATGTCACTATAAGACCAAGAAAATGCTATGTTGTAGTCTTGCAAGGAGGGGAAGTCCTAAAGCTCCTCAGGATTTAGTGATTGGATAATTTTGACAACATTTGGGTTATCTAAAGTGCCCAAGTTGATATCCATGGTGGATTCATTAAACATGGTTTAAGTCTCAGGAGATAGAGATTTATGGATAGATAAATATTCTACACCAAGATAGATGAGAATGGAATTATTATCCTGACACTAAATGGTATTGATGGTAGGATAGTCATCTCTTACCATCTCAAGATGGGTCAGAGGAATGGTTATAGTTGCCCCATCCTTTTGATAAGTTAGGGTTTTGAGGCTAATCATGTTGATGAAAAAAATGTTATGGGGGATAATGTCAATATTCTCATTTATTGATAGAGAAAGGGTTGGTGAGGAAGGGATGTCTTATTCAACAATGGTGATGATAGGCGGGTTGGTTTTCTTTTTAGGTGGCATGAAATCAAGGCCATGTTTTTCATAAGGTTCTTAAGTTTTGATTTGAAACAACTCATGTAGCCCATGTTCATATTGGCCTAGACCAAATCCCTTCCAAGCACACGTATAAAAATATGTCATGGCAAACTTTAGTTTATATAGGTAGGATAAACTGGAGGTGAATGGTCAAGGGGCTTATCAATTCCCCTATAGGAGAAATTTATTTAACAAGTTGAGTGGCTAAAAGGAGAAATGGCTCTAATATTGGGGTCATAACTAGGTTATTGGTCATGATTCCCATACTCTTGAGGATTAGGAAAAGTTTCTAGTGTCAAAAGGTAATACTCCCCTAATGAAAGATGATAGAAGGTTGATTCCAAAGGTTCAATTATGGGGATTTGGGTAGATGAGATGGATGAACTGGTGGATGCTTCATTGGTAGAAAAATATGGGGCTTCATTTTTCACTAATGGAGGCTTGTTTGATGGAGGAGGGATAATGTCATTAGGTCAATATGTCATATTTCATGATGCAAAAGGACTCAAGTTAGCTTGGATGGTAACAACTAGACCTTTGTGTTCAAATTTGACACATCAATGTAGGGTGGATAGTATATAACCCATGAAATGAATATAAGGGCATCTTAGCAAAATGTTGTACTAGAACTCTCCTTCTACTACATAGAAGAGCTCAAGAAGTGTGTGGGGTCCCAAATGAATGTGAAGGAAAATATTTCTTAAATTTGTGTCCATAGTATCATTAAATGACTGAAGCACTATTGAGATTTACAACATAATGTTTTCAGGTAATTTGAGTTGGTTATATGCATGGGAGGAGATAATGTGGATTTTATCTCCCCCATCAATCATAAACCTCTTGATGTAGGTTTGGTTGATATATGTGGTAATGAAGAGAGGACGATCTAGGTCATCTAGATGGATGGAGAGTATTTCTAAATCCTTAAAGGTAACAAGATTGGAAAGTTGAAGAACTCTAACAAAGGCTACTAGAGGTTTTGGGTCTTCTAGTTGGACATCTATGGATTTTAAAACCTCTATCATCACTTGGTGGTGATGGGGTGATGTATTTATTAGTTCATACAAACTCATCTTCAGCAATGTTTGGTGAAGCTATTTCAAAACTACTCATTGGATTGATTTAGATAGGTTGGATTGAGAGGGACCTAAGATGGATACCTTGGGTTTGGTTATAGTTAAAGGTGATTAGTATTGGCTAGGTGATTGGGTGGTGGAAGAGGTATATGTTCATGAAATAGACATCTTTGCCTTTCCCTTAACCTTTAGTTGAGCATGTGATCATGTGACCACATGGATGGTATGGATTTGGGAAAGATTCAAGATAGAGGGATGCTTTGGTTTCACTTAACTCTACGATGAGAGTGGGGGAGTAGGTAAGTCTTGGTTGATGAATCCTAGCTTTTGGGTCAGTGGTGGGCCCATAAGAGGTTTATCTAATAATAAGTCATCCTCATGATATAGCTAATGGGATAATACTTGGAGAGATTTATAGTTCTTAGTCTCATGCACAGGTGTCCTATGGTATGAACATACTAATTTATCATTATACTAAGATGGTTTAGGACTGTGTGGGTCAAATGTTTTGATAGGTGGTAAGGTTAATCAATATGCTTGAAATAACCTCTATAGGATGGTTGAGTAAGACTTGGGTTAAGGTGGCAAAGGCATGGAGGTTTTAGGTTTGGTAGTTGAGGTGAAAGCCCTTTTAGGAGTGGGTCTGATGGTCAGAGATTTAGGTGAAGGAGCATTTTTGGTGGATGGTTTTGGTATGGATTGCTTGGAGGCAAAAGGTGTTGGGGTAGATGCCTAAGAAGTAGGTGTTTTGGTTATATAAGGTTTGGTGAAAATAGGTGAGGATGAAAATAAGAGTGATGGTGTAAACAAAAGTGGTGGTTGGATTTGGATCTTGTCTAGGATGGTTGGTTTCCTTACTAAGGTATAAGGGTGAGGTCCCAAAATAGAAGGCAAAGTGAAAAAGGGAGGCAGAGTTTTGGTTTATGGAATTTTGGGTATTTTTACATTTTTGTTGGCTTGTTTTGGGGTTTATTTGATAGGTTTGGTGAAGTTAAGTCCAATTTAAATGGAGGTTTAGTAAGGTTATATATAGGTAATATGCCAAGTTTTTTGGTGGGCTTGGTTGGAATGGTAGAAGGCAACTTGGTTATTTTAGGTGGAGTTGGTTTAGATGGTTTAGTAATGGTTTGATTGGTAGAGGCTTATGAAGGTTTGGTTGGGGTAATGGTGGGTTCAATAGTGGAAATAGAAGGTAAGGATGATAGTGGCATGGTTGGAGGTTCTTGCTTGGTTAGGTAAGGATGCTTGAGATGGTGCCAAAATGTGGCACAATTTATGTTGGGTTGAGATAAGTACTCTAAGTTTTAAACCATTCTAGAGAAGTACTTATAGATAGGTTTGATCCCTTTGATACTGAGCTCAAAGTTCAAACCCATGGGTGGAGAGAGAGAAGTGGTTACCCCATCCTTTTTCTCAATTAAAGGCTCCAAGGTTTGGGAAGATGAGTCTCCTATGGGAGAGGTAGGTAGGGTGACCCCTTCCTTAGGGATACTTTCCAAAGGAAGAGTGGATTATTGTATGATAGAGGAGAAGGAGATGGTGGTAATGGCTAACTCCTTTAGTATGTATTTCAAAGGAGAGGTTGGTATCTAAAATACCTCAATGGGTGGAGAAAATGGAGGGTTTGTTTCCTTTGTTTCATTTTCTAGAGGAATGGAGGGTGAATCTACTACCTCAATAAGTGGAGAAGGGGGAATGGTTGTTTCCTTAGTCTTGTTTTATAAAGTAATGGAGAGTGAATCCACTACCTCAATAAGTGGAGGGTTAGGAAAGGTGGTTTCATCAATGGTTTCCTTAGCAAAGAGTTAACTAAGGATTACATTAATGATATGAACTTCATGGTGGTGAGAGGGTTCTGCTCTATTGGTTTCATTGTTTATAGAAGGGGCATGGTTAGAAAATGTAAAGTGATTGATTTGGGAGTGTGTTTTGATTATCCAACACAAGTTCACCCTTATTTATGATATTTTGGATGACATTCTTGAAGATATTTCACCTACTAATGTCATGTCTAATGAAATGATGGAAGGTTCATATTTCATTCTGCTTATACCAACTAGGTATAGGATGAGAGAAATTGAATTGTTGTGGAGGTTTGATTAGTGGGAGTTGTATGATGTTCTCTTTAAAAAACTTCTCCAAGACCGAATTATATGACTCCCATAGTAGAGTAAAATGCTTTTGGTTGTTATGTTTTGGGTTTTTAGTGTTCTGATTTGAGGAACTAGAAGAGTTGGATTGGTTAATAATCAATGGAGTAGTTTTTAGGACAACTGCATTCATGGTTCCCTTGTTTTTAGACTTAGTGTTGGTTTGATTGTTAGGTTTGGAGGGTGTCTCATTTTATTTTAAGATGGAATTATTATTTCTCAAATTCAAATTCCTCTCATCAATGACTCTATTTTCCAATTTATATGCCATGGAAAAATCCTCATCAAAGGTACTAAAATTTTGAACCCTTAAAGTGGAGGAAATGTGTTTGGAAAATCTCATGCAAAGATTTCAATTAGCTCAGGTTGGGGAAAAGAGAAAGAGAGTTGATTTGTTAAGCTTCTCCAAAGGGATATGAATTTGTCTATGAACTCATCATCAAATTCCTGGATGGAGTAGAGATCAGTGATAGAAACTTTCTTAGAGATGTTTATGGAAAAGTGATCTAAGAAAGTTTGGGCTAGTTGGAAAAAAAAAAGAGGGAGTGATTTTTAATAGAATTATACTAATCTAGTGTCAAACGTAATCGAGATATATTAAAGGTGTAGAGAAGGAAGGCATCATCATATGAAATCAAATAGCAAGAATGCCTAAATTCTCTAAGATGTTGTTGGGGGTCTTCCTTACTCTGAAATTCTGAAAATATTGGAAGCTCCCATTAGGGAGGATAAAGCCAAATGGGGACAGATGGATGAATTGGTTTGTTGCATATTTGGTCATAAGATAAGAGGTTATGGGCACCCAAGATAGATGACTCTAAATTAGTCATTTTTTCCATTAACATTTTGACAAGGTTGGTTTGTGGTTGTGTACCCTCATAGCTATAAGGCAAATTATGTTGGGTTTAGGTAGGTGTAACATACAGATAGATGGTGGGGGTTGAGAGGCTACCACATATTGTTATGTGGATATAGGTGGTTGAGATGATGCCACATATGAATATGTGGAGATAGGTGGTTGGGTAGAGGTTATAGGTACATACCCTTGTGGGTTAGGGTTGTAGCTTAGGTTTTATGCAATGGTCAACTATTGGGGGATTGACGTAGGTTAGGTTGGAGTTATGGTTCGGGTTGGTAAATATAGGATAGGTGGTAACTTTGGTACTAATGGCTATAAGGGTAGAATGTATGGGAACCACCAAGCTTTGAAATGGAGTGGAGGTAGGTGGATTGGGAACAAGAGGAATGGTGGTGACACTAGTAGAGGAAACTCCCATGGTAAGCAAAGTGTTGGTGCCTAAAGGTTGGGTTGTTCCTATACTATAAGGGTTATTTGTTAGGGAATAAGGTGTTTGGGTGTTGTTAGGATGAGTGGGTTGGTTTTAGATGGTGGTATCGGTAGGTTTATTGGAAGAGGAGGATGCCTAGGTGACTAAAGGTTGGGTGGAGATGGTGGCAATAGAAGTGTCACCCATAAGGTGGGATGGCATGCCATAGGGTAGGTCAATAGGTGGAAATAAAGTAGGGGTATAGTGAGATATGGTGTTAAGGTAATGTTGGAGGGATATGGGTTTATTGTCTAAAAAGGTGGCAAAATTTGCATCACCTTAGGCAACCATTTGAGGGATGGTGTGACTTCTATAAGGATGGGGAGAACTCTCTACATTTGAGATGTACTTCATGGATGAGGGAGAAGAGGAAAATGGATGATTGGAAGGTGGGTCTTGATTTGATTGGTTTTTTAGTTTTTGCCTAGTTAAAACTAGGTAGATAAGGAAAAGAAGAAGATACAAGCAATATCAAAAGTCAAACAAAGAGAAGACAAAAAAAACTCAAATAAACTAAACACACACTAAAACACATTAAATCCTAAGGTTATTTTTAGTCTCTCTTATGGATTATGCCTTAAGCTTTAAGAATTATGTGACACGACTGGGATTGTAGAGTGGGCATGAAGTATATGGCTAGTTTTAGGTTGTGTTTATGCTCTGAAAAGGATATATATTGTAAATCAGTAGGTGTCTTGATATCGGGGCCTACCCTCTCACTTCACACATCATAGTGATAAGGGTGCCAGGTGTTTAGGAAAGATATACTAATTTCCATAGCTTATACTTAGCTAGAGAACTAAGTTGGTTCTTTCCTTGGTGATGAAATCCAAGTAGGATAGCTAGGAAAGGTGCCCGCTAGGTGATAAAATCTCTGTCACACCTTATGTCAATGTTTTTATGATTGATTAAGTATAAGTGGTTTGGTCTTGTGTGTGTGATATGAGTGAAGATGTGATTAATTCACTTGATCAATTAAGCTATGTGAGCTAAAATAAGTAATCAAATAATGGATGTAATCAATTTTAAGCCTAAAATGAATTTTTGATTTTGTTATATGAGCAGAAAGACAAGAAGAAGCATCTAGATGCAACTATGAACCTAAGAAAAGACTCAGGGGTTCCACCTGGCATGCCAAAATGTTTTACATAAATTTTGATTATTTTATTAGAATAAAGTTATAAAACTTGAAATAAAGGTGAGTTTAGTAGAACCTAGATTTGGCTTGCACTCTGTAATCTAGATGGTTTTAGATACTCCTCTTTGGCTTGGGAGGAATGACTTGCAGATAATAAAGAAATAAATAAATGGTTGATTATTTATATTGTAGGGTGTATTTCCTAGCAAGCTAGATCCAATAAGTACAAGCTTCTTTGGAGGCTATCAATCCACACTTTTAAACAATCAAGTTATAAAAATTAAAGATAAATTGCTTGCATAAATAACAAAAGATACTGAAATAAATTATAATAAGTGCTTAAAAGAGATGAATTTGACTAATTATAGAAATAAATGAATAAATATTAATTCCAAATAAATCAAGTATGGTTCAAAAAATAGGGTTATTTTTTGTGATCAAGGAAAAAGTTAGAAAGTAGGATTTAGTTAGGGTTTGATAGGTGAAAATAGCTTGTTGTTGAAATTGTCACACAGTGACCGTTGATACTTGGGTAAGACCATCATCGATTAGGATGACCATCGATGGTTAGGTAACCATTGATGTTTATAGATAGACCATCAGTAGTTAGGGTGATCATCAGTGGTTATTATGGGTTTTGGTGTGGTTCAAGAAGCTGGTTGATAAGGTTGGAGAATGGATTCTAGAAAGTGGGAAAAAGATAAAATAGAGAAACTAATTATTGAATATAATAAAAGATAGATACTTAGCTTGTTGACCTAAAGAATTTGGAGGTAGTTAGCTAAAAAAATTATTGGTGGAGTCTAGAGAATTTTTTATAGAGTAACATTGTATTGGCTATCGCTGATGAATTATAGCACCTTAGATCTTTGACTTGGTTGTTGGAAGAATATCTATAAAAGAAGTTCTGATACAAAAATATCTAACGCTTGATTGCTCTCCAATGCTTGATTTCTCTTAATTTTAAGTCCCATTTACCTCCTCTCTTTTTATAGAAGGAAAGGAGATTTGAAACAATAGGTTCAACATGAAGTTTAATAGGGTATCTATATTTAGCTTTAGAATGCATTGATTTTGCACATGGATTAGATAAGCTAAATATAAAAAGGCACGTTGTAGTTAGTGTTGGAGTTTAATTATTTAGGTAGTTAGAGGTTTAATAGGGTGTTTAAATTTATATTTATCATGTATTTAGTTTACACATGGATCATATAAGATAAATATAAAAAGGCAATATATAGTTAGTGTTAGAGTTTAACTATTTAAAGTTTAACTATTTAACTAGTTAAAACTTAACCATCAGTGGTTGAGCCTAACCATCGATGGTAAGGATAACTATCGATGGTCGATAGGTTAAAGTTCAAGTTGGTCAAAGGTTAAGTTAGTCAAAGATTAAGTTTGTAAAATTTAGTTATCTTGTCATAGGTTTGTAGTAAAAATGTTATGAAGTGGTCCCTAGGGGGTCCCAAGGTGGTTTAAGGGTCAGTTCAACATCTAAAACTATGGTGTGTGGTTTTATAGTGTCTATAATGGGCTTAAACCCTCTATTCAACATCACTCTTACATAGAATTTAAAAATCAAAGCTCAAATTGCCTTATATCACTCTTAGATTACTTCCAATCTTAGGATAGTTCTCCCTATTTTTTTGGAACAAGTTCATATTAGGCAGACAGGTCCGCTACTGCAAACCTATCCACCTAAGCAGCCTAGTTCCCACTCTAATTAATGATTAGTTTCCACCATTTTAAATATTAATTTGGGTCATCCTACATGTTTCAAAATTTGTCTAAAATAAATTATTCAAAATGTTCATTATAAATACAAATTAAAGGTTATTCATCAAGGGGTTTGATATCTATCTAGCATCTATCTCTTACACTACTTCACATTGATACAATATGCCATATTCTTCCAAAATTCAAGATCAATCACTAAGATCAGTCTAAAAGTAATTCTAAACCATTCCAAATCAATTCAAGAGATAACATTGTCAAGTATTAGATAAATTTATAGTTTCATACATATAGTTAAGGATCACAATTGCACAATCACACTAGGTAGGATAAATACATTTGCCTTGATAGGTAAGCAATGTCTAATTATCAACATGGGTGATTATGGTTAACTTAGCCCATTATATTTCCCCTCTCTTTTTTTAGTTTTATAACTCTCATGAGTACCCATAGTATTTCCAATGTAAAGAAAGAAAACAAAGGTTTTACATAGCATATATAGAATCATAATATATTATCCCTTTCCATAGACATAGGTGCAAGAAACATGATAGTTATAGTTTCATCATAGTCAATGCAGATAACTCTATAGTCAACAACATAAGCATTAGAATCTAATATAATTTGTGGATGAATAATGGGAATGGGATGATAAGTGAGACAACTTTGAGGTCTAGGGGTAGGAGGAATAAAATGAGCCATGCATTCCCTTTATCACCTAGTGGTGATAAGATTAGCTTAGATTAGATATTGTAACAATATGAATTGAGGAATGCTTGAGATTTTACATTATTCATTTTATCCTTATTATGCTATTTCAATTTGATTAATGCAAATATATAGTGAATACAAATAAAACCTCAAAAAATAGCATAGAATGTGATGATGAACCTCATTAACCAAATCAAAAGATATAAGTAGAATTCTTTCATTATTTCCATGATTTTATTTTAAAATTTTGAATTGGAAAATAGTATTGGAGGTGTAGCTACATAGGAGGTGTTTGATTTGTAGGCTCTCATATATACTTATCCCTATCATAAATAATGAACAAGACCCAAAGGGAACTAAATACAAAGGATTTCATTATCTTTTAGACATATTATTTTGTTCATGAGGTATATTGAAAGTAAGTTCCTGAGCCTAACTGCTTATTGGTTAACTACAAACCAAATTGATAAAAGGCTTCCTATGGATAAATAAGTAAAAAGCCTATGCATTTTCAATATGCCATGATGTACATAAAAACTAAAGTCCATATATAGTGTTGTCTAATGGATTTAGAATTGGATCATTACCCCTCACACCACAACTCAAGTAAAATTGATAACTATTTTTATTAGAATCATATTGGGTTAATTTTCTATCTAGATCTAACTTTCCCTAAGTGCTCATTAAAGTGACTAAGACCCAACAAGATAGCACATTGGAATTTCATGCAAGACTTAGGGTTCTTGTGCACTCACTTAAAGTATGTAGAAAGGGTTTGGTTCTTATGGGTTTTGTCATGTGAAGGTGTTCTTAACATATATCGGCACTCAAACATTCACCTTATTTAATGACTAACCAAAAAAATTAATACACAGTTGTGGTCTAAGTTCAGTTAAATGAAAAAACATAATTAAAATTAACAACACCATTATTTCCAAAATCCATATTAATAATATTTAGATAACATAGATATTATTCCTTATACTCATAGTATATTCACAAGTTACATAAAAAGCATATAATACAACTCAGTGATACAATTTAGCTATAAACTAGAGTATAATAGCAACATTATAATGATGCCTATGATCACATCAATGGAATAACAATCAATATCAATCAATTATTATAAAATAATGATCAATAGAATTACAAATCTCTAAATAGAGGTATTTGTACTTGATTTTCCTTGACCAAGTAGTTAAAATAATCATGACACTTGCAGTGAATAGCTAACAATCTCCAATGGATTAAGAGTCATGGCATCTAACTACATTGTTTCCCTAAGGACCTGGGCCTTTGTGCCCCTATATTCTCATTCGATGTTGGATCCTCATTACCAAGTATTTATATTTGTGTGGACCAGTGCTAAAATCATGCATGACTTAAGTATATTTCATCCTTGATAATCGCTCCTTAACCATCTCTAACTTCCCACATGCTCCCCAAGTATTATGTTGATATTTTGAGCCCTTCATTCTTGGGTTCTCTTGCTATTATTCATCGTATCTGACTAGGTATTCTCACACTATGAACTCCTATGCCATGGTCTTCTACACCTATATAGCTTTCACACCATTCTCCTTGTGCACTATGATTCTCCCATGCCATGCTTTTTTCATGCCAATATCAAAAGACTTAGCCAAAATTTTGAGTCCAACATCACCCTATGATATGCTATTAGTCTATCCTAGATTAAATACCAGCTTTAGCTTCTAAGAAAAATTCATGGCCAACATATTTGATATGCTTCTTGACACCTTCCAATATGATAAGGTGTTGATCAACTTCATTTTTATTTCTTAAATGGCCACTTTTAGATTTTTGGTCTCTTCGAGTAGGTCGAGACACTCACTTGATTTATTAACCAAATGTTCAAGGGATGTAAAAACATACTTATGAATTCCCTCAAGTGTGGTAACCTTGGATACAACCTATCTATAAAGTTCTACAAAGTTAGAATTTTTTCTTGTCGATGTGCACTTATTGTCTCTTCCATAGCTTCTTCAACCTTGAATTCCTTTGTGCACTCAGAGTGCTCTTTTATTAAGAGGATTGTATCAAGTAATTATTGGTGTTAAATCTCTTTTACTTAAATTCAAGATTCCAAAAATAATTTGGGCCATGTCAGATTCTCAAAAACCCCATCTAGAATGGGAATCACATCCACAAATCTATGCAATGTGTGTTTGCACACATCCACTACTTTGATAAATTATTCTATTTCCCATAATTTGTAATCTCTTATCCTAAGTTTCTCTTTGAATAATTTTAATATGAGGTCCATGAGGGTCTCCAACTTGTCAATTTCCTCACCATCTAAGGGGACTCCATCTGTGAGGGTTGGGTCTTGGCTTAGAATAGCCTTACAAATATTTAGTGTTTTTACCTTGACGGTTGTCTCTACCTCTAACTGGTGATTTAGATTGACCATTTATTCTTTAATTTAGGTGAATTCAATGACTATTTTATTTTATAGCTCTACCACCATAGTATTTTTATGTTTATCCTACTGCACATCAGATTTTACAAGAACATTCTACCGTACAACCTCATATGACAGTTTTAAGAGTGTCACACTAGTTTGTATAGAAGTAAGCTAATGGGTATCTACCTAAATACTTATGGTTATTATATGCTCAATTAAAGCATGTAGCGAGGGACCAATTCATGTGGTTTTTATTGTGTGAAAGTGTACTTAACATATATCGATTCTCAAACATTCACCTTAGTCAATTATTAACCGAAAAAAGAATTACATAGTTGTGGGCCTAAGTTTAGTTAAATGAACAAACATAATTAAAATGACCAACACCAATATTTCTATAATCCACATTGATATTAGTTAGATAACACAAATTTTATTCCTTATATTCATAATAGATTCACAAGTTACATAACAAGCTCATGATACAACATAGTGATATAATTCAAATATAAATTGGAGTACAATAACAACATTACAATGATATTCATAATTACATAAATGGAATAACAATCAATATCAATAAATCATTATATAATAATGATCAATGTAATTTTAAATATTTAAACAAGGGTATTTATACTTGATTATCCTTGATCAAGTAGTTACAATAATCATGACACTTGCAGTAACTAGCCAATGATCTCTAGTAGACTAAGAGTCATGGTAGCCAACTACATTATTTCCCTAAGGACCCAAGCCTTTGTGCCCCTATATTACCTTTCAGTGATGAATTCTCATTGTTAATTGTCTATCTTCATGTGGGTTGGTGTGAAACTTGTGCATGACTTAAGTATATTTTGTAGCTAAGAATCACTCCTTAATTATCTCCCACTTCTTACACACTCCCCAATTATGTCATTGATATTCCAAGCCCTTCATGCACGGGATATCCATTTATTATGTATCTTCTCTGACTAGGTCTTCTCACACCATAAACTCCTATACCATGGTCTTCTACACTTGTATAACTTTCACACTGTGATCCTTCCATGTCGTGCTTCTCCCACACTACACTTATTTCACACCACTATCAAAAGATATCCAAAATTTGGGGTCAAACAAATGACAACTCCTATGAGTTTTACAGTTACTAGAACATAGTTCTAAAAAAGGCTAAGTATTTTATTATTATATATACTTAGACATCAATTACCATCATTATTCATATTAAATCCTTATTCTAAATTTTTGTTATTCGTATTAATTCCTTATTATGATTTCTATTGTTCCTATTAATGCCTTATTTTGTTTTACATTGTTAGGCATAAATTATAATAGTCAAAAATTAAAAAAAACTAAGTATTTTATTATTGGGCATATTTACTATTTTTAGCAAATGACAAAACAAGCATTTATTTGTTTTATTAAAAATAAGGCAAATCAATAACATATCTTGAAAAATATTCAAAAAAATTACAAATTCCTATTAAATACATATACCTTAACATGAAGACCAATATTTTATATAATAAGGATGACGAGAAAAAATAATAGATAAATACTTGAATTATTCCATCTAGATATGTACATATGAAAGCATGAAATAATAGTTGAATGTTTAGAATCTCTACAGAGCAAAGGAATATACATCTCCATAACAAGATAAATATTACACATATGAATAAGGATTTGATAATAGTTCTTATAATCAACTATTAAGGTATGTAAAATGTGACTCTAAATAAGGATTTAGACATAAGCATATGAGAAATCATATTTTTACAAGCATGTTGTAGTTTAAATTTCAAATTTCAAAAATTTAAAATAACTAGGGCTTGAAAACAAGAAAATAAAGAAAACTAAAAGCTAGATCTATTAGAATTAAGGGAATGCATTGTAATTGAGTGTCATCCCTATAAATTTAAATCATTTAGAAAATGAAATAAAATCTAAACCTATAAGGGGTTTAAGAGAGTACAAGTTGACCAAAATGTAATATGAAAATATAAATATACACTAAATTACAACACAAATACCTAATTATAATTAATTAAACTAAATAATATGTATAAAACAATAATAAAGCCTATTTATTTAATTCAAAATATAATAATAGGGAAAATGCAGAGGTTTTAGTTGTATTTAATTTTATTTCATGATACTATGGTAGTAATCAAAAGGGGATAGTGAAAATGTACACTTAAAAGTGATAGAAAGCTAACTCAAAAAATTGAGGATGATTAGAGAAGCTTATCTAAAACATATGATTCCACTATTAGAGTGGGCAAAAATAAAAGATCAGTATGGATAGGATAGAATCCATGAAGTAGAACCTATATGGAATAGTGAAATCCAAAGAACAACTCAAAAGGGAAGAAGCTTGTCTTCATAACCAAAAATGATATATGAAGGTACATTATATAGTGAGGAATTAGGTCACCCAAAAAGGGTAGTTAACTCAACTCACAATTTGAAAAAAACTTGAAGTAAATTTACCTTAATGACCTATTATTAACCTAAGCAAGCTAATTAGACCATGTAGGTTAGACCATAGTGGAAAAACTCCTACACTAACACCCTTCCCCCCTTAAACATAGTTTAGGTGGGTAGTGTTGACAAGTTTGACCTCAAAGGTCAAATTGTCACCCCTTTAATTTGAAAAATATGCTTTTTATGCTTCTACAACCCTTCTCATAGCTTTGGCATGCCCTTGATAGTCTTCAAGTGGTGATTTATTAGCCTTGTTAGCATTGTTTAAGGTAATATATATGCCAAGATTTCCAATGCCTTTAGAGTTAGTCTTATGGGTCTTAGGGGTATGTAATTATGTGTAAATATGTTACATAGTCTTTCAAAGTCATTGCTTTCACTTGATCACCTGGTTTAAAGCTTGTTAATATTGTTTGATGAAATTAAGGCATTTTAGCAAAGTTTAAGGTTTTTGGAGAAACATGGGTTTGTATTGTGACAAAACTAAACCTTCTAAAGGAAATATATTTTCATGGACCATTAAATAATATGGTAAATATTTCATTATAATTATTATAAGGTCTTAGACCGATATAGCTTATTTACATGAGATCATCTCTTTTACAGTAGCTTTCACTATCCCCTTTTGATTACTACCATAGTATCATGAAATAAAATTAAATACAACTTAAAGATGGTTTTAAGGGGTTTTAAGTCCATTTCCAAGATGGTAAAGATTTAATACACATTACATTGCACTTTTTAAATATTTAAAATTATTTTTAAATGTAATAATATCATAATTAAGTTATAATAATGGTTTACACATTAAAATAGTTCATTTTTTGCTCAAAATAAGTAATTTTATAAGTTTATATGGACTTGATGAGCCCATTTCTAGGTTAAAATGCCTTAAAGGTGTCTCTTGGAATTATACATGTCATGTTAATTATTTTAAATCTCTCATAGGTATTAAAAGTGTAAAAGTTGCTTCTTCTCCTTAATCACCCTATTGGCAAGCTTCTGAAGACAATTTTCATGCAGTTAGTATAGATAGAGAGAAAGAGAGATTTGGGTCATAATTTTTTTTATAGATGAGGGGTTCATATTAATCCTTATATTTATCACATTGGTTATCATATTCATCCCATCTCCTTTATAAATAATCAGTAAGACTTTTGGGTACTCTAAAACAACTTTTAAACCCCATAGGCTCATTTTTATTCATTAAAATGGTAGTTTGAAAAATTTTGAATGAATAAGGGAAATTAATATAGATTTTTATGGTATATTAAAGCATATAATGTGTTTCTCAAAACCCCATTTTGCACGTGTGAGCCCAATTTATCAAGAAAGCTTCATTTTTGTATATATGACAAGATGACTATCTTTGTTTCTTCATTTTTTTAGGGTTTTATATAGGTGCCAATGATTACAAGTTATTTTATAATTTCTTCCACAATCCTCCCAATAATTTTAAGTCTCTCCAACATGTTTGGTTATACTATATCAACCTCTCTTAGTAGATTTCAGGTTGACTATCAAAGATTGTGTTATTGTTTTATTTGTATAATGAGTTGAGAAGGCTTTACATTGAATTATCAGAGGTGTATGGTTATATTGACCATCACATAAGTATATGAAGTAATGGAAGGTGATTTTAATATTTGAGAAGGTCAAGATAGACCTCATGTATTCTTCATACATTGAAATGTAATCATGTAGGTTTCATCTTTTTGGGAAGATACATATTGATTATCATGTAGTCTTGAGATCCTGAAGCAATTTCTAGTCTATTCAATCATAAAAATGAATCTTATACATTTTACACACTCATAAATAAAAATGAATGGCTTCAACAAAGGTGAAATACACAAAAGGAGGGTCTAGGCCTAGTATAATGCACATATAAGCTCATTGTGGGCATAATAGGAAAGAGAATCGTCTTGTGTACTATATGGAAGATCAAGAGGAGTATATGAAAGTAAAGAAGAGCATGGATCGATTTAGAAACAATCTCTAAAGACCATTAAGATTAATAATGGTATTGAAAAGGGTTTTTCCATAGTTATAGGCCTAAGTAGTAAATTGAGGCCAAAAGGTCATTTAAAACCAAAATATGCCTCAAACACTACAACCAAGAGACTCTTGGCACACACATTTATGTTTGCTTGAAAAAAAATGCTACATTTTATATAAAAATTGAGGCTGAAGTGGATATGAGTGTATGGAGTTATAAATAAGGATCCATGTGGGACAAATAATAGACCTTCAGTTGAATCCACTTTCAACATTAAACCTCCTTGGTGACCTATAAGAAAAATGGTCGAACTTAGGTGGTTTAAAGTATGTGTGCCAAATTATGAAGAAGAGACAATGTGGACTAAGAGTAATGGTTTGGGTGGAAATAAGAATGAGTTAAGAACCCAAGAGTCATAGGAGTCACTTTCAAACTATCTTAGGTACTTTCAAATCAAAAGGCAAAATTCAAATATAGGGTTAGAGAGACCTATAGGCTTAAAACCATCAAGGGTATGCTATGATCAATAAAATCAAACCTTGAGCATATAGGTACCAATAATTGTGAAGAAAACAAATTGAAACCCAAGGAGGGTCAGTAAATAATAATGAGTCAAATTTAACTTAAACACCATAGGACTATCTGTAGGTAGGGTATGAGAGGGCACATGAAGAATGATAAAGCATGAACATTGAGAAATAAGGTCATTAAAGGGTCTACAAGTATCCATTTAGTATTGAAACCTATGAGACTTTAATTCAATTATATTAAAGTGTTTAGGATCCTACTCAATATCCTAAACCCCAAAGTGACAACCAAGCAAGGTTATAGTATGAACAATGACATAAAAAGATGAAAATAGTTGCTTTGGAGTTTGAGATTTGGATGGGTAAACAACTTGATGGTAACTAATATGATCTCATGTAACGTTATAAAGTATTATAAGGAGTGAATTTCATGTGCTTTCAGCCAAATAAACTTAAAATACATCTGCATGCCTAGATATGGGTATGAGAGACGATTGAATACATGTCATGCTTGGGAATTGAAGTTTGAATAGATGAACTAGGCATATGGAGGCCATGAGAGTAAATAATAATTTTAAAATACCTAAGAGTGATATAAAGATATAAAATACTCTTAATTTTTATACATGTATTCTCAAAAACCTATAGCCATACCAAGAAAATAGTGATGACATCTATAGGCTTGTTAGATGATGGTGGTAGATGAGACCATGAAGTATAATGTAAATAACATGATAAATTTTATAAGGTTTTTTAGTCATATTAATATTACAAGGAGTGAATTAAGGTTGTACATAATTATTCAAGGTCATCATTCCATTTACTCCTACCCTCATTCAAGGCTAAGAACTCTAAATGATCGCCTATAGGTCAACCTAAATGAGCTCAAGTTGTCTTCAACATCAAGAAAAGGATGTGAAGCTCAATGGTAAAGTTAAATTTTGGATGAAAAATTAATTTTATATGAACTTTTAAATCTATACATAAGTGTTACAAAGAATCATTCAAAATAAGAGAGCTCTCATAAACTCGATCCTGAGGACTAATGAGGTTATAGAGGCCTGTGCACCAAATGCATTAAGAAAGCTCATGTGAGAGGGATAAGTGAGATTTTGTAAAATTTTATAAGGTGATAATATTTTTTTATAATTTTATTATACCTATTCAAGGTATTTATTCTATTCATAATATCATTTGAATACCAAGAAACCATGATACACACCTACAACTAGTCTATGCACCATGAATGTTGTTTGAATAATTGAGATCTAAGAGTAGTAAAATGGATTTATCAAAGACATTACAAGTTTAAAATTTACTTAATAAGTGTTTTATACACTCTATAATTTTAAAAATATTTAAGGTCTCAGATAGAGTAAAATGGACTAAATGTAGTAGTTAGGCTCAAGAGCATGGTTTTGCTCATAAACCATGAGCTTAAGATAAAGATGTTATAGGGGGTCTTGAGGGAATAAATGACAAATTATATTATTTTATAAGGCTAAAATTAGTTTAATATACCTTACCAATGTGTTTATATCTCAAACCAAGTGTCAAAACATCACTTTTAGGTCAAATCTCTCTCTTAACCTTACAAAATGTAGTCTGCCTAGTCGAGGAGGTGCTTTATTATGCTCAAAACTTTCATGAGGTTTTTCATGGGAACTCAAGCCCATATGGGATTTTATATTTGTCCCAATAATATAAATTATTATCATTAAATTTGGTATTATCCCCCTATACTTTATGAATTGTTGTTAAGATGATAAGGCACTCACAGGTTGCTAAAAGACCAATTTTGACTAGTCAAGAGAGATTGATCTCTAAAGTGCATGAAATGAATTATAATTACTATAAAACCTCATAATAATTATTTTATACTCCAAATAGGTTCTCATCATGGTACTTTCTTGTACTTACACCTATAAAAATTCAAGGAAAATTGTACTTTTATGAGATTTTGATCCAAAAATAGGGTATTGAAGACAATGAATAGATGAAAACAATTAGAAGAGGTTCCTTTGGATTTATTTCTCCTATTAAAGTCAAAAAAACTATATAATATACATTTTAAGTGTTAAAACAAACATGATTTTTTAGGGCAATCCAAAATAGGATTAAGGAAGTGCTAGTTTTTTAGCCATTTCTTGGTTTGCCTACTTGCACAAGGTTATAGAAGCCCAATTTTGGCATGGAGGATGTTATTAGCCTATTTAAATTTAATCAAACACTATTTAATTATTTCAAATGTTTGGGAGATATATGGATCAAAATCTCAATTTCTAGGACTAAGCTACCTAATTAGGCCTAACTAGAGAGAGAAAGCGGGCTAAAAAGCACACTCCCACTTGTTTAGGTATTTAAATTTGGCATGGTGATATAAAAATATATTGGGTCCTCAAAAATTTATACATTCATAAAATATCCTTCTTACACTCTTCTGCACAAGGAGGTTTACCTATTTTGAGGGTTACAAGGAATAAGGAGAAAAAGCAAGGTTTTGGTGCAAAATCACATCTTTTGAACTATCTTATGGTTCTAGTTGACTTTTTTTAGATATGATATATTTTTTATAATCCATACATGGAGGATAAATTCTTTTTTGAATGCAAAACCAGCTTTTCACCCTTCTACACCTCATTGTAAAAGAATAGTTCAAGTGGTCAAATCACCCAAATTAATGTATAGAATCTATTCAATAAGATTTTCAAAGGTTCCTTCTCATATTCCATTCCAATTTAAGTAAAATAAAAATTCATAGGTTGGTTGGATTAAGGATTTAAGGTTTGAAGGAGTCTCATCAATCAAGAAAGAGACATTTTCCTCTCCTACACCTAGTTAAGGAAACAAAGTCAAACAAGCTTCAAAGAGTCTTTTAACAGCCCTTTAAAAGTGGAGAGACCTCATAAATATATTAGGAGAAGGTTTTAATATAAGATTGTTAATCATTAATTTTCCTATGTTATTGTCTAGTTTTTGTACCTTCTTACAGCATATTTGAGTTTATGCAGGTCATACTAAGTGTTTAGATTCAATCTTAGTCTAAGTTTGGATGTGAATTAAATACCCTTTCATTCCTTACATGCAAAGAGTAAGTTTGTCAAGTCCTTTGTATGAAACACTATTGTATAACTCATATACTTGAAGTGAAGAGAATGTGTGTAGGATCCTTCCCTTCTTAAAAGTGTTAATTACAAGAAAAAGTGGTCATTAACATTGGTGCATCACCATTATTCCAATTTTTCATTTCAAATCCAATGTAAGCACTATCCTTTCACCCTTTCCCATAGTCATAAATCAGTAGTTAGTAAGACTAGTATTAGATTTAATGAGTGCATCAGGGGACCATCCCTCTATCTAGATATTATTTTCATTTAAAAGTCACCCACACTTAGGATAGATTCCATTATTTCAACATGAGTGGGAATTAGCACACATGTTCACAAGGGTAGCACTCTTGATTGAAAACAAGTAGAAGAATTAGATCCTAGCACAAAGGCCTGATGAGGTACCCAAATACATAGATATGATCCCTTAAATGAGGAATAATTTGGATTTTTTTGAACTCGAAGAACCTATAAATGAAGATACTTGCGCTTAGTGAAGGGTTTGGTGAATATATCAACAATTTGTTATGTTATCTAGATGTAGCTAAGATCAATGTCTTACCTATGGATGAGATCCTAAATTAAATGCATGTGAATCTCAATATGATTGATATATTAATGAAGCAGTGGATTCTTACATATCTGGATTGTTCTTTAGTTATCATAGAACATGATTGTTGGTCATTGAACTAGATACCAAACTTAGTGAGAATCCCATGAAGCTAAATAGCCTCAGTGGTAGCATTAACTGATCCTCGATATCCATTATTAGTATAAGATAAATTAATATCATTCTTATTCTTTATTGACCAAATAATTAGACCTAAACTAAGGTAGAAACTGTAGCCTAAAGTAGACTTAAAATTCTAAGTATCACTAGCATAATTTGAATATGTATAACCAATCAAGTCAGCATCGATGTCTATTTTATAGTGAATCTTGAAACTATGAGTACCTTGAATGTAGTGGAGAATATGTTTATTTGCTTTCCAATGTAGCTCATGTGGTTCCTACATAAATTTAGAAACCATGCCCACTACATATGAAATATCAAGTCTAGTATGCGCTAGGTAGATTAGACTTCTAATAAGTTATCAATATGAGGTAACATCAACCAAAGGGGATGGAAAATTAGTCTCAAGCTTCCCATCAAATATAAAAGTTGTATGATTTATCTTACAATCAACCATGATAAACTATGCAATAAAATCAATAACATATCTAGATTATGCAATAGTGATTCTAGAGTCAGACTAAGAAATTTTGATTCCAAAGAAGTAGTGCAACAAGCCCAAGTCAGTCATTGAGAACCTATAAGATAAAGTCATTTTCATTATTATGATGTTGGATGAATAAATCCTCATGATTAATAGGTCATCCACGTAGAGAACTAGAATCAATAGTGAATCATCATGCCATAAAATATAGACATTTAGTTTATAATGGCATATGGTGAACCCAACCAACATAAAAAAATAGTCCATCTTGACATACCAAGCCTAAGGAGCTTGTTTGAGGCCATATATTTTTTAAGTTTACAAACTAAGGAGAAATATTCTATAGATCCTTGAGGTTTTTTCATGTATATTTCTTCTTTGAGGTCACCATGAAGAAAGGTACTCTTCACATCCATCTGATGAACATCCTAATGATGTGATGTGTGTTGGGGGATCAACCAACAATAGATTACAATTGTGAAAGCAATAAACGCAGAATTAAATCAGATTGACAAGTAATTAGAATGAGATAATAGCAAGAATAAGAGATACAAGAAACCACCCTGAAAACTTGTATTAACAAACTCTTTACAAAAGGAATACAACCAAAGAAACTTCTTTCTTCCACACCTCTCCTAAATGTATAGATCTCTCAATAGATCTCTATTCCTCAAGAGCTCTCTCTCTCAAGAACAATCAACTCCAACAAACCTGGATTGATTCAATTCTGTACTATTCTTCTCATACAATGAATTACAACATAATCCACTTCAACTACAAAACTACAATAATCGAATAAGCTAGGAAGATCTAATTCTACATATAGAATTAGGAGACTTGAGCATGCACTTCCAACAAGTAGTTAAGCCACTTGAACAAGGGCTCTAAAAATAGTATTGCCAATAATAGAGACGCGAGCTTGAGACTACAACTCAAACTCATCATGCAAACACTCGCTTCTATCCACAGAAATAGCTCTCTGGACACGCAGGTAACCGACGTCGGTTCCTGCTGCTTGTCTATGACCACTGTCGGCCGACCATCTGTCGACGTCAGTGTCTCTGCAACTGCTCCTAACTGACGTCGATTGCTCATGACCGATGCTGGTGTCTATGTAGACCCGAATCTGCTAATGTATGCTCCTTGGTGAAGCTTTTAGCTCCACACCCTAACAATCTCCCACTTGGAGATAAACAGCTGCACCAGTACCTGTACAGCAACATCTTCTAGCTCCTCCATCTTCAACTCAATCATGAAGACCAACAGAAGTTGAATGAAGATTAAACTTCTCCTTTGTAACCGGCTTGGTTAACATATCAACAGGATTCCTATCTGTATGGATCTTCTCTAGCTTTAATTCACCATCTTCCAATACCTGTCGTATGAAATGATACCTTAGCTGTATGTGCTTTGTTCTTGAATGAAAGGCTGAATTCTTAGCCAAATGGATTGCACTGTGACTGTCACTATACAATCTGCAACTCTCATGCTCCCTACCAAGCTCATCCATGAATTGTGTCATCCATATCATCTCTTTGCTAGCCTCTGTGGCTGTAATATACTCTGCTTCTGTAGTTGACAAGGCAACAACCTTCTGCAACTTAGATATCCAGCTAACCACCGTTCCACCTACAGTGAAAACATAACCTGTAGTGCTCCTCCTACCATCCAAATCACCTGCCATATCTGAATCTACATAACCATGTAGAGAAGTATCTGAACCTCCATAGCACAAGTGCCTACTGCTAGTTCCTCTCAGATATCTAAGGATCCATTGAACTGCTTTCCAATGTTCCTTCCCTGGATTGGCCATATACTTACTTACCACTCCCACTGCTTGGGCAATATCCGGTCTAGTACATACCATTGCATACATCAAACTCCCTACTGTGGAAGAATATGGAACCTTACTCATGTACTCTACCTCATCATATGAATTAGGACATTGTTCTTTACACAACTTAAAATGTCCAGCCAAAGGTGTGCTTACCGGTTTAGCATCCTGCATATTGAACTGTTTCAACACCTTGTCCACATAATCTTCTTGAGACAATATCAACCTGTGATTTTTCCTATCTCTCTTAATGCTCATGCCAAGGATTTTCTTAGCTACTCCCAAATCCTTCATAGCAAACGTTTGAGCTAATTTCACCTTAAGCTCTGAGATATCCTGCATGTGAGATCCTGCAACCAGCATATCATCTACATACAACAATAGAATAATATATCTATCGTTATCAAATCTTTTGAAATACATGCAATGGTTGGATTGACACCTAATGTAGCCATGCTCAGTCATAAACCTATCAAATTTTAAGTACCATTGCTTAGGAGCTTGCTTGAGGCCATACAAGCTTTTCTTCAATCTGCACACAAACTTCTCCTTACCCTTGACCTCAAATCCTTCTAGCTGTTCCATATAAATTTCCTCATCCAAATATCCATGAAGAAATGTTGTCTTAACATCTAGCTGCTCAAGATGCAAATCCTCAAAAGCAACCAAAGACAATACAACCCTTATAGAAGTCATTTTAACAACAGGAGAAAAAAACTCACCAAAGTCGATACCTGGCTTTTGTGCAAATCCTTTCACTACCAATCTGGCCTTATATCTCATCTGTCCATTCTCACCTTCTTTCAACCTATAGGTCCATCTGTTCTTGAGTGTTCTCTTACCAGCTGGCAATTCAACCAAATCCCATGTTTGGTTCTCTATTAAGGACTCCAACTCCTCAACCATGCCACGCTCCCACTGACTCTTGGACTCCACTTGTATTGCTTCTTCAAAACTCTCTAGTTCTCCACCATCAGTTAGCAATAAGTAAAATAAAGAAGGAGAATATCTAATTGGAGGCTTACTCACCCTTTCTAACCTCCTGATGGGTGTCTGAGACTCATTCACAACACGCTGTCCACCCAAATTCTCTGACAGTGACCGACCTCGATCACCTACAGACCTGTTACTGGCTGACGTCAATTTTGCCTGACTGACCTCAGTACCTATCCTATTGACGTCAGTCTCTGTACGGCTGACGTTGATTTCTGTCCTGCTGATGCCGGTTCCTAACTTGCCGATGTCGGTCTCTGTGTTTTCCTGCAAGTGATTATTTCTTTTTCTCGCGAGCTCATCTTGGACTTTCACCTCATCCAATTCACCATTGCTCTGCTCAGATTAATTCAGCTTCCTTAGTTGATCACAATACATCACTCTTTCGTTGAAAACAACATCACCGCTCCTAATTACCTTGTTAGTTTCTAGATTCCACAATCTGTAACTAGAATCATCTGAGCCATAGCCAATAAATGTGCACCTCATAGACTTAGCATCAAGCTTCTTTCTATTTTCTTTATCTATGTGCATAGAGGCTTCACAACCAAAAACTTTGAGATATGAGAGATCAACCTTTTTACCTATCCATGCCTCTTCTGGAATACCACCATCCAGAGCTGTAGAGGGTCCTCTGTTAATCAGGTACACTGCAGTGTCAACAGCTTGTGCCCAAAACTGTAAGGGCAAACTGGCATGCAATCTCATACATCTTGCACACTCCATTATTGTCCTGTTCATCCTTTCAGCAATTCCATTCTGCTGAGGTGTCCTTGGAACCATCCTTTGCCTGCAGATTCCATGCATATAATAATAATCTCTAAACTTATGACTGCAGAACTCACCACCATTGTCTGATCTCAGGCACTTTAATCTTTTACCTGTTTCATTCTCAACCATAGCTTTCCAAACTTTAAAAGTCTCAAATATATCAGATTTTCTTCTAATACAATAGATCCATACCTTCCTTGTAGCATCGTCTATGAAAGATACATAGTACTATGATCCTCCAATGGAAGCAACCTGAGCTAGTCCCCACACGTCTATGTGAACAAGCTGCAACTTATGCCTCTTCTTAGTAGACCCAATTTTGAGAAAACTAACCCTTTTCTATTTTCCAAATACACAGTGCTCACAAAACTCTAGATCTATGCCTTTTAAATCTGAAAGCATACCTTTGGACTTAAGAATTGACATCCCCTTCTCACTCATGTGGCCAAGCCTTGAGTGCCACAATTTAGCGTCCACATCTGAAGTAGATAATATAGAAGGAGATTTGTTAGTAACACAATTACACAAATAGAGAGTACCTTCTCTCTTACCTCTGGCCTTAACAAGTGCACCCTTGGTCACCTTCCAAGATTCTGCTGTGAGAGTTACTGTACAACCCTCATCCCCTAACTTTCCTGCAGAAATCAAATTTCTCTTCAAGCTAGGAACATGCATCACATCTCTCAACACCCATGTGTTGTTATTCTGCATTTTCAGCTACACTTTACCTTTGCCAATTATTTTACAGGGCTCATCATCCCCTAGATACACTATTCCAAAATCTCCATGGATATAGTCACTAAAATATTCCCTGTTAGGGGTAGCATGAAAAGATGCACCAAAATCTAATACCCAAGATTCTATATTATTATGCAGAGAGAAAATTAAAGCATCTTGTGCAATACCTGCAATCTTGGCTTCTTCCTTTCCTTCGTGTTGATTGTCCTCCTTAGGCTTTGACCAACAATCTCTGCTTATGTGCCCCATCTTTCCACAATTCCAGCATTGTGGCTTTTTGCCATTTTTGGATTTAGATCTACCTTTCCCCTTAGATTTGGATCTTGATCTGCCTTTCTTGCTCTTCTCTTTCTGCCTTCCCCTGCTCTCAAAACTTAAAGCATTCCCAGATGCCTCTTCTGTGCTTTTCCTGCGAATTTCCTCATTCAAGATAACACTAACAACATCCTCTACTTTCAAAATATTTGATGCAGATGCAGTATTACTTACTGCCATTACTAAGCCATGCCAGCTTTCAGGCAAAGAACATAATATCAAAAGAGCTTTTATTTCATCATCAAACACTATATTCACTGAACTTAATTGATTCACAATTCCATTGAAATCATTCAGATGAGTAGAAATAGATCCACCTTCATTCATATGCAAATTAAATAACTGCTTCATAAGATATACCTTATTAGAAGCTAAGGGTTTTTCATACAAATTTGCTAACGTAGTCATCAACTCTATCGTAGACTTTGCCTGTGATAAATTGGATATCACAGTGGATGCTAGACTCAGTCTTATAGACCCCAGAGCCTTTCTATCAAGAACTTCCCATTCTTCATCCTCCATGTCTTTGGGCTTCTTTGCAACCCCACCTAATGGTAAGTAGAGATCTTTCTGATACAGATAGTCCTCTATCTGCATTCTCTAATGTTGGTAATTTTTGCCATTAAACTTTTCCATTCTCAATTTACTTTCATCTACCATTGCTTCTCCCACTCAAACAGAAATCCCTACAGAAACCCTGTGAGAACCTGTAATCAATACACACTACACAAATCTGAACCACCTGTTAGTGCACCTGAGCTTTGATACCAATAGTTGGATATCAAGCTCTGAACCTGCAACCTAGGCTCTGATACCACTTGTTGGGGGATCAACCAATAATAGATTACAATTGTGAAAGCAATAAACACAGAATTAAATCAGATTGACAAGTAATTAGAATGAGATAATAGCAAGAACAAGAGATACAAGAAACCACCCTAAAAACTTGTATTAACAAACTCTTTACAAAAGGAATACAACCGAAGAAACTTCTTTCTTCCACACCTCTCCTAGATGTATAGATCTCTCAATAGATCTCTATTCCTCAAGAGCTCTCTCTCTCAAGAACAATCAACTCCAACAAACCTGGATTGATTCAATTATGTACTGTTCTTCTCATACAATGAATTACAACATAATCCACTTCAACTACAAAACTACAATAATCAAATAAGCTAGGAAGATTTAATTCTACATATAGAATTAGGAGACTTGAGCATGCACTTCCAACAAGCAGTTAAGCCACTTGAACAAGGGCTCTAAAAATAGTATTGCCAATAATAGAGACGCGAGCTTGAGACTACAACTCAAACTCATCATGCAAACACTCGCTTCTGTCCATGGAAATAGCTCTTTGGACACGCAGGTAACCGACGTCGGTTCCTGCTGCTTGTTTGTGACCACCGTCAGTTGACCATCTGCCGATGTCGACATCTCTATAACTGCTCCTGACCGATGTCGATCGCTCGTGACCGATGCCGGTGTCTGTGTAGACCTGAATCTGCTAATGTATGCTCCTTGGTGAAGCTTTTAGCTCCACACCCTAACAATGTGGAAATGGTGAGAGTGAATCAGATTGAATTTATTTTGGAAACTAGGGTGAACATCTTAGTATATTCAATGTCATGTAGCTAAGAAAAACCCTTTGCTACTAAATGTGATTTAAAATTATCTATAGACTAATCTACTACAAAATTATTTTGGTAGATCCACCTACATCAAACAAGTTTTCTTCCATTAATAAGAGGAAATAAATCCCAAGTGTTGTTCCTCAAAAAATAACCATATTCCTCTTCCATAAAAGTATTCTAATCAAGAGTGTTTGATGCCTCACAAAATGATTATGGATTAGAAGTAGATGTAATGAAAACATGTGGGGCATCTTGGAATTTTGAATGAGCTTACCTAGTGTCTAATGGATATCTGACCCATTGTCTATTACTTTGTAGTGTCTATCTAACCCAAAGAGGACCAATGCTTAGAGATTTAGGAGGATATTCCTCACCTTCTAAAGATATTTTGGGAGGAGGAGGTGAGTCGTTGTCACTATTCTCATTATCAAAACTAGAAGAAGAATATAGATCATTAAGAAGTTGTTTAGGTAGATCTTAATCATTAGAACTATCATCAAATCCCAATGCATCAAAAGAAGAGGGAATAGTTTCATGTGTGTAATTTTAAGTATTATCTTAAAAATGAACACACCTCTCAATGAATAAATCATGAGTGGTGGGATGGAGAATACTATATCCCTTAACACCCTCATAATATCCAACAAAGATGCAAGGCTAACCCTAAGGTTACATGCCTTACATTTTTTCTTTGGAATATAGGCCATAATAGGAGATCTAAATAATAAAAATTCCTTCACTCTAGATTTCTAACCACTTTAAGTTTCAAAAGGAGTGACTCCCTTCAATTCTTTATTTGGAACTTAGTTCTAGATATAATAAGTATAGTTTTGGGCCTTTGCCCAATATTGAGGTGCAAGAGACTTGGAGTATAGCATATAGTTGGCCATTTCCTTTAAGATCCTATTTTTACACTCTAAAACACCATTATGTTGAGAAATATATAGAACTATATGTTTTAGTTCAATCCCCTCTAAAGTGTATAATTATTCAAAATGGTTACTAACATACTCACCACCATTATCAGTGTGCAAAATATTAATGGCATTACCTGACTATTTTTCTATAAGTGCCTTGAAATACTGAGAATGATCAAAGAATACATATTTTTACTTAAGAAATTACACCCAAGTATACCTCAAAAATTCATCAATAAAAGTAAGCATATATTTATTCATGTTGAATAAAGGAGATAGAAATGGTCCAACAATGTACTGTTGTCTAGCTCTAATATCTATATAGTTTTATATGATTTTCTTTGTCATACTTCTCCTCAAGATGCTTACCAAGTATGCAACCTTGGAAAACACCACCATAAAATTGAACATGTGGAAACTCTTAAACCATGTCATGACTATAGACACTCAATTATCCATGTGATTTCTTGAGAATGGTTATCCACCCTTCATATTGAAAACAAGATGAAGGGGCCACATTGACTCTTACAAAGATATTTTGAATAGAGTTATAAACTATCCAATTCACATTATAAGATGGAGGGCTCATATTAATCCCCCTAGGGATATTTTGAGGATCCCTCCTCCACCTTTCATATTAGAAAAGATGAAGGGATCATGTTATCAATCTATGTGTTGATCCATGTGCCTTATTGAGGATGCATTTTCAACCATCCATATTGGAAGAAAGATTAATGGTCGTCATTAATTTTTAATTTCTATAAATACACCCCTTCCCTTTGTAATTTTCCATGCTCAAGACTTATAGTAAAGCCATATCAATTTATTGCACTAAATTTTGTATCAAAATCTATGCTTATCAACTCAATTTCTTAATTTTTTTAAGGAGAGATGATCCATTTTGGGATAATAATATTTTTAAAGACTACTTAAAGCTACATTTGAGCCACATCTACTTACAACAAGGCAAGCAATCCTAAAATATAGGGTAATCATAGTTTCTATCTTTCCTTGATTTTGGTTTAGTTTAGCTTTGTTTTACACTCATTGAGGTCCTAGGTTCAATTTTTTATGTTTCATTTTATTTATTTGATTGATTTATCTAATATTGTGAAACTAACACTTATGAACAATCTTATGGATACATATGGCATGCCTAGTGGGACTCCAAAACCCATACCCTTATTTTGAGCCTCTATAACAATATTTATTTTCTAAAAATCTAATTATTTTTACTCATTTATTTTTATTTTTTCCATTATTTTCTACCACTGTGTATCAAAAAAAATAATTCATGAAAATGATGAAAATGCCATTATTTTTTTGCTAATTAGCAAAAATACCCCATAATCAATTAATTAACCTCTATGCTTTGTTTGTTTCTCTATTTTGTATTTTGTGTAGATTTCATAATCAGTGAAATTATCTCAAAATCAGTGAAATTGATTGTTAAATTGATGAAATTGTTAATAATTTAGTGAAATCAATTTTGGGTAACAACACAAGTTATTTTCCTACTAGATGATGAATTTGTCATTATTTTGGTGAAATTGACTTATATTTTGATGAAATCAACCTGATAATCAGTCATAATGCCCATATAATTAATAAAAGTGTCTTTGTTCTCTATTTTCTTCTCTATTATATATGTGTAAATTTTATATTTAGTAAAATATTCTCAAAATCAGTGAAATTGACTGGAAATTGATGAAATTGTTAAGAAATCAATTAAATCATTGATAGGTATTTCACATTTTGGCTTTCTTGATAATCAACAAATTTGATTTTCATAAAAATTGCTTTGTTATTGGTGAAAACACTCATATAATCATCAAAATTGTCTATTTAATTGGTGAATTCACCTCTATCTATGTTTTTCTATGTTCAATTATGTTTTGTGCAAGTTCCTACAAACAAATAATTGACCTTGTTAAATAATGAGTTCATCTCTATATGTTAAAAAAAATGAGAGTTTTCAAAACATAAAATTGACTTCCCTCACTTGATAAAGAACCACCAAGAAAAACTACTCACTTTTTTTTATTGTAGGTTCCAAAAGGGTGTGGTGATTCATTCAAACATATATTACTTGTTCACATTTCCTTTGGTGTTTTTAAAATGAATTCATCTCTCATTTTAGTGTTTTAAAAAGAATTCATCTTTCAATTTCATGCTATAAAACACATTTATTTATGTTCATCTTTCTTTAAATTCTTTATTTAAAGTGTTCACTTGTGATCTTATGTGATTCCTTCACACATATGATCTTCTCTTTAGTAGTGTGACTTAGAAATGTAGAGGTGATCATTTGTTTTTATTCTGAGAGAATAGCCTATTATGATCTTCACTTTCCCTTAGGAGGATTCCTATGAATCAAAATGGTAATACATTTCATTTTTATTTTGGTTGCACAATTGGGGTGTTATTACCTTTTCATGAGTCTTTAGGGCATGATGACTAGGATGTCATTATAAAGTATTTGCACCAACCTTGTTATCTAATAAGGTAGACAAATTGGGGTTAAATCAATGGTATATTATTTGAAAGGTCCTTTAAATCTTGATTTTTTGGTAGCACTTCACTGAAATATTATGATTAAAGTGGTTACAAAGATACAAGACCCTTTGGATAATGGCCCATTAAATATTGACATCTAATTGACATATTTTTTATGCCTGCGTATTGCAAGGTATATCAAGACCATCTAGAAAGCCCATGAAAACTTTATAATGAGAATTTTTGGCCATAAAACATTCATCAGTATAAGGTTTTAAAAGTAACTACACCTAAATATATATTTTATATATAAACATTTTAAGATAAGGGAGGGATTAAAACATGACCAATAACTATATTAATTACTTAAATAATCTTAAATTTGATAATCCTATCTCAAGGTAAGTATATCAAAATAATTTATGAATATGGAGTCTTCTCGCATCATTCACTAAAGTAAGGTCATCATCATGGTATCCCTTATCATGAACTTATACTTGATTCAATCCATTGGCATATGTCACATTTTCATCATGGTTTTATCATTGGTTTATTATTGTTAATTGTCTATTACATCAAGGGTCCATCCTTACACATATTATAGCTAGGTCATCATGGCATTTTATATCATGATGTATATTATCTGTGTAAAATTAAAAATCAAGTATCAAAGGTCTTAAATTGGAAAATTCATAGTGGAATTATCTCCCATTACATCATCATCATCATCATCATCATCATCATCATCATATATTATCCAATCATTTTGGTCATCTTTGACCACATCACATCATCCCATTTTCCATGATCAAATCACAATGACAGCACAATATATCTACATATATGCTCATTAGGACATGCATCTCCAAAAAATAAGAATGTAAAAGAGAGAAATATGCATTGATCAACCATTATAATTATTATAATCATCTAGTCCATTATTCATCATATTCTCTCCTAATTTTTTGGATAACTACATCAGCCTGAGGTCTTTTTAGACTATGTTGGCAGTGCTCAATATGACCTAGTTTTTTAGGTTAGCTCACCCACCCTTACTCCATGATATTTCCATTTTAAGAGTATACTAAGCTACTCTCTCATAATTTTTCAAGTTGAATATCCTCCATTAACTTCAATCCAATCTCAATAATGACCATTTTGATCATCTTTCATTCCCTATTCATACTTATCACATTGTACTCCCAGTTTTGGTTGAACTATAGTGGATTGAGGTTCATTTAGACTATGTAGGCATCCCTCAATTTTTTGAGGTCAATTTTGTGTTGAAAATTTGTCCTTATAGGCCAAATTTCAACCCCTATAATCAAAAAAAAATTCATGACACTCACCCAAACATATACATGGTGACCTTCCTGCATGGTGATGTCTTCTTTGATCTCATTTTAGACCTATTTAGTCTTGTCATAGGTGTTATGATATGTGTTAGAGCCTACTTATCAACTCATCATTTCATATCTATTTTGAGGTCTTTGGTTGATGCACTAAGTGGTCATGTGGTCTTTGAGTGAGGGAAAGAATGTCAAAATGTCTTGTGAAGTCCAAATAATGGTCTTAACCCTATTTGACAAGATTAAGGATCTTTAGCAGAAGTTAAGGTAGTTAGGAAGATTAAGGTTTCTATTTTTCATGAGTTTTAATCCTTTTTAATCCATTTTAAGAAGTTATAGCTTTACCATTATGATATAAGGGTGTCTAAGCCTTGTTTTAAGTCATAACATGAGTTCCAACATGTGCATAATGTTATTTTTTATGACATGTCCATTTAAACCTTGATTCATTCTCTAAGTCATTAAATGACCCTAAAACACCTCATATTGGTCATAATGCATTATAAAACCTTTGGAGAGGGTAATTTTTTAGGTTTATCATTGTTATAAAGGACATAAAAATGTCCCACTCTCATCATATAATCATGACTAGGTTGTTTCATATCCATAAAAGGTCCATTTTGGAACTCAAATTCACTCCCCATTCATGAAATGGATCTCACATGTGAGAAGGTATTTCCCCTAATCTCCCCCCAACCATAAAACTAGGTTTTAAATGTTATTTGACCTATGTTTTACCTCCTCCTACCCACTAATGGCATTCTAAGATCTAAAACATGAAGAAATGTAGGAAAACAAGTTGTTTGAAGGTGTTTTTGTAGGTTGTACAAATAGTTCCATACATGGGGAGATCATATTTTATATCAGAGATCATGTCAATTATTCCATATAAATTTCATGACTGAAATATGTATAATAGGCCCAAAACTCACCTCTCCTTTTCATCATCCTCCTTCACAATTTGAATAAGATTTCAGGTTCATCCTCAGTCTGTATAGGAGAGAGAAAGTGATGATTTGAGGATTTGGGTAGAGTAAAGGGGTCTCTTGACCTTCCCATTATTATCATTTGTTTGAAAATTTATGTCCTATACTCTATGAACAAACACTAAGGATTTGGGTAGTCAAAATGCCTCCATCTATGCAAGGGGTCAAAATGGCATCAATTTTGGTGTACTCTTAAAATGGTTTTGCAATAAAAGTTTGGATATGTCATATATAGGTCCTAATATCCCATATCCATCACTTCCACCCTTGGTTCACATGTTTAAGGTTACAAGATCAAGGGTAGATTTATGTTGACACATCTTTAGGTTACATGGTAATGTTATTCAATTGCATAGATTTAGTACATAAAAATGAGAGTGAGGAGGTAGTTTTTGAGTGGATGATGAGTTTATTTTGGTTATTTCAAACCTCCTCTACTTTTAAATTTTTATAATAACCATCATACCAAACAACCCCTTTAAACCCTATCTCCAATGGTGAATAGCATCTAGGTAATGTAGTCTCTTTGGCAAAGTAGAAGTAGGGTACTTATAGAGAGTCTTTAGGTTATTTGAGAAGAATACACATAAGTAAAATATTTGACCAATGATATACAATAATTTCCCCATATTAAACATTCCCCTATACACTAAACCATCCCCACCCTCAGCCTACTATACAAATATAAACCATCACAAGCCCACTTATAGAGTTTTGTGCAGACTAAAGAAGATGGAGTGTTGACTGAAGAAGATTATGGAAAGCATTAAAGATTCATAAACACATAGGAATAAGTATGAATATTAAGGTTATAGGTTCAAAACAAGGATCAACACTATAAATCACCTCAAGATGACAACTCATTCAAAAACCCTTTGAACACACTCAGGATTGTGATAACAGACTTGTGTAACATTGAGAAAATGTTGATGGTTTTGAGGATTGAAGATATTCAAAGGGTAAAAAAAAAACATTCAAACCCAAATGTTTATTCCCTTAAATAAATTAATGAAACACCAAATCCTCTCTCCTAGAGCCTAGAACCATCACCTACAAGCTTGACTATAGGTGAGCAGAAATTTGAACAAAACCCCCATTTTGAGGATAAATAATGTCATAAGGTGTTCATAATCATAATTAATTCACTCAAGTATAAAATAATGTTTAATGAATAGGATGAGAAACTAATAAAGGAGGGAGTTCATACTTGTAGTCAACTGGCCAAACACATCCCATAAGCAGGTTAGGAGGAAAAGACCTAAAATGATTGAATCATGCACTAAAATTAAATGATAATATTACAAGTAAGATCCCACAACTTTTTTCTTGAATTATTAAATATTTAAATAATTATTTAGTTCATTTAAGATAATAAGGTCTTTTTGGCCTAATTAGGCCTATTAGGCCAAAAAATCACATATACATGCCTATGCACAAGATTTGATGGCATCTACATGTTTTAAGTGGTTTTTTGAAGTATAAAGACACATGAAAATAAGTGAGGAAGTAATAACCAAGTTTTATTATATTATGAGGACTTGAATTTGGTAAAGGAAAGTCTCATCATTCATGCCTACTCAGTTATGATTAAAAATAGCCACCTATAGCAAGACCTAAGTAAGAGAGTTTAAGTGAGAACCCTACACAGAGATGAGGCATAAAGGTGAAGGAGAATTTATAACTTGTACTCATATTAATATCTCATTTTTTCCAATTATTATGTTTTATTATTTACGATAGGAAGAGCTTAATGGCCTACACATGCCTATTAGCCTAAATAAACCTAAACAATCTTGTACACATAATTTGGATATTTATACATTATTTGGGATTGTTGAGAGGTTAAAAACACCTAATAAGGTGAATAATAAAGATTTATTAATGGTTTAAATTCATAATAGTCTCATGGCATATTAAGTCCAATAAGCTTAAACTGGTATCTACAGGCCTACACCTTATAGTTAAAAGCATATACATGTCTTGAGTTTGTTAGAGGTTTGAATCCATAAATAAATGTAGTGATAAAAACATGAAAATTTTTATATCAATTTGATTTAAGTCTTAGGATCAATAAGGAAGGCACCAAACATGGCCTTAGGGCTACTCAAGCCTAGTGATACATAAACCCTAGACCCATTCAAAAGGGAATACAAAGGATAGAGTTGATGGAAGACATGATCCTAAGAATGTTTTTAGGCCTTGAGGTCATATTACATATTTTTCCCAAACTCCATCACTATTATTGAATGGTGAAATAAGGTAATTAGGTCTGAAGCACTCAGACTAGATAGTGACTTAAATAGACCTACATAGAGGAAAGAGGTAGAGATGATGGTTAGAGTAGCTAGTAGCAAGTATAATATATAGAAACCAAGTGAATAGGGTATTTTTATGATGTTAATGCCATGAATCAACCTATATAAAACTGATACCCCTGGGACTTAGTCTAGATAATTAGGCCTAAAATAACTCTTAAGGCCTCAAGACCCCACCTCCACCTTGTAATTGACTTGACCCTTCTAAATAGATTTGGAATTATGAGAAGATGTGGAATAATGGTAAAGGTCTTCAAGAGGATGGTTTAGGCAATGTGAATGAAAATGAAAATTCTAATTTTATTTTAAGGCCCATATCAAACTCTACAATCTTAGGCAGTCACCTTGAGCTATCTATTCAAGTGATCACATATTTCATCACAGAGGGACTCAAGTCCAATGCTCTTAAAATTAGTTATTCACCCCTATGTACTCAAGATCCATAAAGTAGAGAGTGGGTTTTAGGTGGCCACCTTTATGAATCATTATTAAGATTATAACCATGTTTATGAATCTTAGAAGGAGTTTGAAGTCCATCATCTCTATGGTCATAGCTTTCTATACTAGAAATATGGAACCCAAATATTTTTAAGATATTTAGGGGGGTCTATGGTATAAACATCCATGACAATAAATTTGGGATTGAAGGTCTAATCTTTATGAACCATCATTAAGACGGTAGGCCTCCAAAACCTTGCTTAAACCCTAACACATACCCAATTTTGTAAAACTTTGTATATTTGTAATCAAACACTCTAAATTAGATTGGAAAACACTTGCATCACCTAATACACTTAGAGAAGACCTTAGCTCCAGTACTAGTCTATATAGAAACTATATGAACTTGTCAAAAACTATGTTTTTTCAAGGATTTGAGAAGATAATAGGGTAAAAAGTTGTTTTAAAGGTTGAAAATAATTAGAGGGTGTGGTTTGGGACTTTTTTTACCTTATAAAATTATAAACTACTCACACTCCTTCCTAAAAACACTCTTACAAGACTACACCAAATAAGTAGTCCAAAAAGGCTAGTCGAAGGTGATCTAGTCACCTAGTTTATCAAGGTGGCATATGTATGTTTCTTGTAAATAAATATTTCATGATATGGGACATTTATTAAGAACTATAACACACCTATTCACCTACTTTGAGGGTCCTATTTTTCTTTCATGGCCACATAATTAGCTAACAATTACATGACTAGGCCTTGTGGCTTAGTAAGCTTATTTGGGTCAATAAGAGAGAATTAAGTTGGCATAGATGAGCTGATAAAAGGTAAATAAAGTGTCACATTACCACCTTGTAAATTCCATCATGAATTCCAATAGCCACACCTTATATTCATCATGGAGGAGAAGGTAGTTTCAAGTCTTGTCAACATGCACAAAGGATGATGGGCTAATAAATACTTCATGGAGGCCTATTTACACCCCATTACTATTTTTTAAATATCAAGTAAGAGTTGATTAAACATGAATGGTGTGATCATGCTCATTATGGAGTCAACCAAGCTTGAACAAGCCTCCATCACTCCACCTCAACTCTAAAAGGGCATATTAAAAAGACCAACACATGGAGGGAGTAATAAGGATTGTTATGGTTGCTTGTGATTGTTATGGAATAAATGATAATCATTATGAATCCTTCATTATTTCTCCATGCCATTTTCCCTCCCTTTTTTTCTATTTTTCTATAAATTCAATCCTTAAATCCATTGTATACATCCCTCACCTAGGTATGAGGAAACTCTGGCTAGATTTGCACCTTGTAAACCTCTTGGACTATTAATGGACTTTTACATCTTCTTCTTGATTATTATATAGTGTTTATATGCTTATTTTAATATCCATAAGTGGTATAAATTCTCCTTTTATATGTCCTTGCCACATCTATATGTTGATATGTCATCTTATGCAAGTTATATGATGTTTCAAAGGTTGGTGATCATACTTGAAGTGTGATCTAGTTGGAAGTGTCTCAAAATAGGATTCTCATCCATCACCTCCAAGTTTTATCCATCCACCATGACTTTCATCTGAAGCACTATTGCATAGAAGCCATAGATAAAGTGTTTCAGTTTAATTTTGGTTCGCTAGTGTTGTTTAGGTAACAAGAGACTAGATGAATCATATTGGTATATCACCCCCAGTGGGATAAGTTCCCTATTATGCATTAATTTTATCCACTTTCACCCTAATTAGTAGGTCTTAATGATTCTGAGTTATAATAAATGTACCAATGGAGCTAACCTCATAATATAAAGGTCTAGCCCAGTCATAGATCACCTATAGCCTTAGGCTATTCCCATGTTACCCCAACCTTGGAGATAGGCCTAAATAACCTCCTCCTAAGGTACAAGTTGGAGAGCTACCAGTTTTGTAATTCTTAATGGGACCAAATTCAATCATTAGATCACCCACTTATAGCACTTGGTCATCTCAAAAAGTTTCAAGCACTTAAGAAGTATACATTCAATCAAATTCCATGTTGAGAGACATCATAAGGTCTCCACTCAAGGGTAATAATAGTTGTTATTTATATTTTACATTATTATTCATGTGTCTCATGATGAGTTATGGTTGTATATGAAGCAAAATTTTATCATACTATTTCACTCAAATTTTATTATTATTCAAAAGAAGGTAGTAAAACTAGAAATATGGGTTATGGTAGGAATACCTAATAAAAAGTGTATATGCATTGAATCAGAAGACTGTGAAGAGATCCTCTTTGGCTTGGGAGGATGACATGTATGTAATAAATCACTAAATCAAATTTATGTGTTAGATAAGTAGATGGGTGGATTGCCTAGTGCTAGCTAGATCCTAAAAGTGAGAGCTTCCTTAAGGGCTACCAATCCACCATTTTAGGACAATTAAGTTAATAAAATAGAAAAAAATTACTTAACTAAATGATTAAAATGTATTGAAAATGATAATAAGAATTTCTTGATAAAGAGATATGCTAGAAATATCAAATTAGTGATAAACTAATTAGTGCTAGTGTTAATGGGTCAAGATGTGATTTAGGAAATATAAAATGGGCCAATGAGTGGTCAAAAACATAAAAAAGTGAATTAGGTCAGGTAAAGGAGGTGAAATTAGCTTGATATATTTTTTTTCTATAGATGACCATTGATGGTTGGGTTGATTGTCAGTTATGCTTGACCATCGGTGGTTATATTGACTATCGATGGTTAACTATGTCCGAAATTGGGTTTGATCAATAGCAGATTGATGGGATTCACAAATGAATTATGGGGGTTAGGTAAAGGATAAATTAATTATAAAATGTAAATTAAGCACATGAATAATAATAAACAAGGGCTTGTCTTACTAGAAGTGGGTTGGATGAGTAGTTGGCATAGATGGCCTGTAGACAGGATTTAGCTCAATTTCAGTAGAGTAACAGTGCCTAAAAGCTTCATTGAGAGGTGATGGCAAGTTAAATTTTAATGTAATGGCTTGATAACATGGATGACATTATCTAACCTATAAAAGAAAACTCTAAGTACCTGAGCTCATGATAATAATTATAGATCCTTTTGTTCTTATAGCTCTTTCCTTCTTATAGGCAAGGGCCAAAGGCTTAAGAGGGAGTGGAAATGGGGATTTTAAATATAATTCATCCTTGAAATGCCTCATAAGGAGATTTAGATGAATTATATTTATAAAAGGTAGTTGGCAGTTTGCATGGTGTTTACATGTATAAGGTTAGGTAGTTGAGCCTAATCATCGATAGTTGGTCTAACCATCAACAATTAGCTTGACTATCGATAGTCGAGGTTAAATGTCAAAATAGCCTAAAGGGCCATGTTTAATCCTAGTAAATTCAAAATGATGAAAATAGGCCTAGGTAAGGAAAAAATGTCTGAAGGGTCTACTAGAGGCCATGACACTTAGAAATACGTGTGCATAATTTTGGTGTCTATATTTTACCCCTTTTTATTTTGTCTTGAATCAACAAGTTGTAAAACAAAAATGGAAGTTGGGTAATGTCAAGGTTACCCTAAGTTAGGAGGAGGTATTCCACCTCAAATTGGGATGTGATGAGTTTAAACGAAATTAGGTCAAGGTTTGATAAATGGTAGGTGCTAGGGTGAGATGAAAAACCTACAAATAAAAAATGACTAAGTGTGATAGGGTAGATCATGCAAAAACTAAAGTTGCCAATGTTAATAAATAATAAGGTTGGTGCAAAGAAGACAAGTGACCAATGTATTAGATGACTAATATAGGCATGATAGTGGGATACACATGTTAGTCTCCGACCTAAATTTAGTGTTTTTTTGGGTATCCAAAGTAAGAGTGCTCCTATGAAAACATAAATTATCTGGTTGTTGCACTAGGTGGTGCAAAATACAAATAGGTAACCTGGAAAGGTTGAATGGTGTGGTCAAAATGACTTAAGCAAATTCATTGCAATACATGTGCATAGCTTGGGCAATAGGATCATCATCAAAGTGGACTTGGTAAAATGGGTGGGTTGGGGTATAGTTGAGCTAACTCCACATACACTAGGCAAGTAGACATTACCTACATAGTGAAGGGGATTCAGCATCCTACAAAAACTTTAGGTCGAATGTAGTTCTTGCTCAAAGGGTAGTGATAAGGTTTATTCTTAGGTGAATAGGTCATTGATATTGTGCATGATATATGAATAAGTGCTAAAAATTCTTGAGGGCAATGGCCAACATCAAGGTAGATATGGTTAAATGGGGTTGGTTGAGAAAGGTTTAATATATCAGAGGGTAAGGGTCATGTTTTTGATCTCATAAAGAGAAGTTTTAGGTTGGTTTGTGTTGAAAATGTGAAAGAAAAAATATGGGCCCCTGACCATCAATAGTTAGGGGCCAAAAGTGTCAACCATCAATGATCACCCTGACCATCGATGGTCAAGGGGAAACCCTAAAAGGCTAAAAAAGATAAAAAGTGAAAGTGAAATGTGATTTTCATCATTTGTCACTTTCACTACATGTTTTTTTCTCTATCAAGATTTTCATCCATTACTATGGCACTTTTGGACTAGAGTTTGACTAAGGTAACCACAAGGTGGAGACTTGTGATTTATACTTATGTTGATCAAGATGGATAGTGGAGGAGGGTGCGGCCAAGTATAGGGACTTAGGATTCAACCATGACATCACTCATGGAATGAGGTAGGATGTGATTTAAAATTGATGATTATTTATGTTAAATGGAAATGAATGGGTGTACTAGTGTAATTAGGTTAAAAAATAGTTCATTTGTGTTTGGGGGGTGATGCCCTAGATTTAGGTTTTCTCTAAATTAGTATATGTGATGCTTATTTTAGTCAATTAAATGGTTGTGTGGGATGGGTAAGGGTAGGATAGAAGGCTTAGGTATGTTTATGGCATGATTAGTATAGTTTTTCTAGGGTTTGGGGAGGGTAGGTTTTAAGGCTTCACCACGATGGTCACACTCAATGACCATCGAAGGTCTGAGCCTAATCAGTTGAAGAAAAAAAGGTTTTCTAGGGGACCACCATAGTTGGTCCAACCATCAATGGTTGACCTCTTAATGGAAGAGGGTTAAACCTAGATTTTTTTTAAAGGTATAGATAATGATGAAAAAGATTTTTGCTTAAAAAGTTTTGTTTGATAGATGGTGTGGGTGCTAAATTATTGAAGGGGGTTAGGTGTGTTGTGTAAATGATGGGTTGGGATTATTTGGGAAAAGGTGTCAAGTAGGTAGGCTATTTTGTGTGGTTTGTTAAAGAGGGTTAGGTGTGGGTTTGGTTAGTTTATAGGTTAAATAGGGTATTTAAACGTTATGAATTATTTGTTGGGTAGATTTGCCTATGTTTTGCAGGTAATGATGGATTGTTGCTTAAATTATTTAGAGGTAGGGTGTTGGGTGTGATAAGTTAGTTTGGAATAGGTTGAAAATTTTGGGTGTATGTTGGTACTGACCTCAATTAGGAAAACTAAGTGTGCTTACCCACATGGTTATTTTGTAAGCATGAGACTAGATCCAACTGATGGATTGAGTCCCTAGGATCTTTACCAAGGTGCAAGATGCAATGATGGATGATGAGTGGTGATACATGGATTTCATTAGATCAGCATGATGTACCATTATCAACATATACCATGTGACCCTACCATGCTTGTCATGCTCATCAGAGATGGAACCCTATGACAAACACCTTTTGGTTGCTAATAGGAGAGGTTACTATTATGTTGGAGGATGTTTCTAGGATTACCAGATTGCCTATCTGAGGGGATCTAGTATATCACATATAGAGTGGGGAAAGAAATTACTATATGGAGCTCATATATGGTTATGATCATATGAATGCATAGTTTTAGGATGGTGGGTTTGGTTATGGCCCCTTGTATTAGAGGGTACCTAGAGATAGGTGTTTAGCTATGATGATAATGATGGCACTAACAAGATTCATATTGCCAGATTTAGTTGGTGGTTGCTTCCCTTATTTACTACTTAGAGTTTTAGCAAAGATGCTTCTAGGGAGGAATGTATTTGGGTGGGCATAAGTGTTACTTGTGAATATTTACAAGAAGTTATGGGGTTTTAGAGTGCATCAACACTCTGGATTGAGCATGGGGATTGTTTTGTATTACTAGGATTTTAAGCACATTTAGGTATTAAGACCCTTGGGGCTACTAAATGATACACATGCATCGATTGATTATGTTGTTGGCTTCATGCACTAGAGGAGAGTGGTGGTTTACATAGGAGCAGGTGGTGGGGCTAAAGATATTGAGTAGTTCCATGATAGATTGGAGGGTCTGGTGTTAGGGGATGTTACATGGTTACCATATGTTGAGTGGCCATAATGGGTAGGATTTAGGTACCACACAATAGGGCTACAGAGCTAGAGGTGGGTGTATGAGAGGGGAGAGATGGAAATAGAGATGATCTCATTTGATTAGTTATGGAGATATTTTAGCTTGGTATAGGGGATTCCACCTGACACTCATAGATATAAGAGAGAAGAGGTTGAGTTTTTACTTCTTAAACCTCAGCCAGTAGATATAGCACATGATTTTGAGGAGCTACCAGTAGGTGGCTAGATTGATGATGTAGGCACCATTCATGGCTATGTGGCTTGGTACTAGGGTAGGTATACTACAATAGATTTTGGAAGGGGTAATGGAGGCCACTAGACCATGGATGTTGATCTAAGGGTAACATAGGTGCAGGGTAACCCACAGGTAATATCAGCTCTAGTAGTAGCCCACGCTCAGATAGTTGGTTTATAGGGATAGGTGGCCACATTATAGGGCCAAATTATAGCACTATAGAGATAGGTGGGGGTTATGATGGTGGAGAGGGACTAGGCATAATCTTAGTTTATCATTTTATAGGGGTAGGTAACTAGTCTATAGGGCCAAATAGGAACATTAGAGGGGTAGATTGGTGTGGGTGTGGTAGGTACAATAGTAGGAAGGCCATCATATTTAGTGCCAAAAGCATGGTATCTAGCTACTTTATAGGAGCTTAGATACTATGAGGTGATGGTGCTAGATTAGTTGCCCCATGCCATGATATTTATAGAGTACAAAGCTAGTTTGGGTGTTATGGCCATGGTAGCTACCCTTGGGTAGTGGGTTGCTATAGTTGGTCAAATAGGGGTCCCAGGGGGACCACCATCAATTATAGGTATAGATGGACCTAGTGGTAATGGTGCAGGTGGTGTGAGTGTTCTAAGATCTTGATTGATATATGATATTAATGATATGTATATGATTTTGATTCTATATTGTATGTTGATGTAGCAACATTTATATTTTAAGAGAGAGTTGATATTGATACATTATCACATGTATTATTTTGACTGTTCAATGTATATGATATATGACATTTGATGTTTTATGTGATGCTCATGTTTGTGATTTATGGTTATGGATGATCATGGTTTATGGCTATTGGACTTAGTAGTTTAGACATGTGATGTGTAAAAAGTTGAATTATGATTTTTAATTCTATGTATGGTTAGATAAGATATGTTATGGATGGATACATGTTATGGCTCTCATTTATGGTTATGTGTATTGAATGGTGAATGGTATATGCTATGATGTTTTTTTTTATTGACTTGGTTTATGGTGTAATAACATGTTTAGAAGCTTACATGATGTGATGGATAGGTGAATGTTTGTGGTTGGCTGCTATATGTTTACATTATGCTTGGCACATTGGTAGATAGATGATGTTACTTGTTGACCTAGTTCATGATTTTGGTATATTATTTGTTGTTCATGTTTATAGGCTTACATATATTAATAAAATATATGAAAAAGAACATGACACATTTTGATTATCAAGATTAACATGAAACCCAAAGTTAGATTGGCTTAATTAAAATAAGCCTTTCAAATGTTTTGCATTAGCATGCCTAGGTTGATAGATAGGGATCCTGATAACATTATGTCAAGTGAGCTCATAGTCTCATGCATATGATATGTGGAGGGAGAATGGGTAAAACTAGAACCATTAGTGAGATTAGTATGCCTTTTATATAGGTGTCCAAAGAGGTGGTATAAATAAGTCTATGTCTATATATAAATTGTAGACTAATCGATGTGAGAAGTCTACTAAGGAGAGCTGATTTTAGTTTTCCCACTTTTATTATTGTTTAAGAGAGTTGATTGTAGCTTTGAAAAAATTGTTGATTTTGCTCTTTTAATTTCTTTTGAATTTTTCTTGAGGGTTAGGGAAGCTAATCAATGCAGGAAGCTTCCAAGAAATTGCTAGCTTTGACTAATGCTTTATCCAACCATCCTTCAAGGGAGTGGTCTAGATTTATATGCTTACCTCAAATGCTTTTGATAGTTGTCCTTCAAGGGAGTAGTCCACCTTATGTTTTGTAATTTTAGAATGAGTTTTCAATTGTTATCCTTCAAGGGAGTAGTCTGTGGATGACCCATAGTTTGTTTTTGCTATTTGATATTACTTTTATTTTTATTTGAGTTTGCTTGACATAGAAATATTTATACATGCTCAATGGATTACCTTTATGAAGGTAAAAGTAATCTTACATGGGGTGCCAGTAGGTAAAGAGGAGGTATGGGTAACAATGACCATAAGAACTGATCTCAAAGAGATGGGAAGTACTATGAGAATCATGTCATGGATATATCTATGGTATTCATAGTTCAAGATTAGGATATAGTTGTGATGGATAATCACATGATTTAGTTTTTGTTAGTTGTCCCTAAAACAAAAGAGGTAAATAAATGTGGTTGCGAGGGATGAGCTTAAGTTAGACAAATGATGAATGTGATCCTTATCTAACAATAAAAGGGACATAGATGTGAAGCATTGAGAAGCTCAAGTTCTAGTTTACCTTCAAGAAAGGACAAATGATAAGCCCCTAATCCATACTTATGGGTTATGATGTAGGTTCCAAGCCAATTGAATGAAAATTTTCCCCTTTTACTTTTCTCCATATTAGTGACATATTAGTTTTCCTTGAGGACAAGAACTCTAATGTTGAATTCTCAAACTTTCAAGTGTTTGCTATAGGCTCATTTGATTCATTCTTGGTAGACACAAAGATAGGAAATGGTATCTAAATGGCGTTTGTCAAGTAGCTCAAGTTACGCTAAACATTCTTGATGGTAATCATCTTCCAAATGAGGTCATGCAAAGATATGCAAAGAGAAGGTATTTGGATTTCAAGAGGCAAGATGGCTTTGGCTTCAAAGATGAGAGAAAAGTGTGTAGCACCAATGGGGGTTCGATTGCTAGTAAGATATGCCCATAAGGTGATTGAGATGTGCAAGTCTCAATCCTGACCTAAGGCATTGACCATTCTAGTAAGCATGTTGTTAAGGGTTTTGTTAGAGGCTTCAACTTGTCTATTTACTTGTGGGTGATAAGGCAATGAAAAGCTAAGTTTAATATCAAATACATCAAAAAGGCCCTAAACTTGTTTGTTTTTGATAGATTTGCCATTGTCAATGATGATCTTATGGGGAACACTGAAATGGTAGATGATATGATGGGTGTTGAATTTGATAATCTTTTTAGCTTTCGTTGAGATCAGGGGAATAGCTTCCACCCATTTGGTAAAATATTTAGTTGCGGTAATGATAGAATGATGTCATTGTGAAGAGTGGGGGCTGATTTCACCAATAAGGTCTAGACCCCATTGTGAGACAAGTTAAAAATCTACAAACATGTGAAGGTTATTACTAGGTGTATGATGTAAATTAGCATGTTATTAACACTTGACACACTTTTTCACATAATCATAGTAGTCTTGGTTAAGGGTGGGCTAGTAATAGCCCAAGTAGAGGATGCACTTGGCCATAGTGAGGCCACTAAATTGACGCCCACATATACCATCATGTGTCTCCTTGATGGCATGAGAGGATCCTGGACCATAGAGGCATCATAATAGGAGGCCATCTAAGCCTCATTTGTAGAGGATTCCTCCCATAATGGTATAACAAGAGGTGCTCTAAATAAATACCTGATAGGCATTCTTAGAGAGGCTAGAGGGAATTATAACAAGGTGAAGGTAGTTGAAGGTTTGTTGGTACCAAAAGTCAAGAAGGATCTCTTCCACACTAAAGATGGTTGGAGTGTTTATCTTGGTATAAGAGGGTTTGATTAGGCGATGGACAATGACCAATAGTTTTGATTCTGAGGGTGCTGATAAGATTTGAGATGTAAGTGAAGCTATGGTATTAGAAAATTTGTTAATAGATCATGGGGTGGTTTGAATATGGTAATGTTCAAATGAGGCTAAGAGTTATAAACCAGTTACTTGTATAACTATAAAACCTCATTCTTTCACTATTAAATATTGATAACTTGGTTGACCATAAGATTAGAGTCATCAAAGATATTGATTATTTTTACTCCCAAGGATAAAGCAATTTGGAGACCTATTACTAGGGCTTCATATTTATCCATGTTGTTAGTGCATTCAAAGTCAAGTTTAAAGGATAAGGGAAATGGTTCACCAATAAAGGAGACAAGGACAATACTAGCTCCTTCACCATGCTAACATTACCCAATTGGTGAAATTTGCTTGAGATAATCTTGTGATGGAATCATCTAAAAATATAAGAGGGGGAGGTTGGTTGTTCACTAGGGGTGCTTTAGCTAATTGGTTAGAGATAACCTACCCCTTGATTGATTTTTGTTGGAGAAACTCAAGGTCAAATTTAGCTAAAAGCATGAACCACTTAGCTATACACCAATTTTGGTATAGTTTAGAGGTCATGTATTTGAGGGGGTAGGTATTGGCTATGATAAAAAAATTTGTGGTTAAAGAGGTAGTGGTGAATTTTGGTGACTATGAAGACTAGGTCCAGACATAGTTTTTTAGTATGTGTGTATCGAGTCTCGTATTTTACGAGTGTATAGCTAATGTAATAGATGGATTTCTCTTTGTGTTGTTCATCATGATGGGCAAGTATTACCCATAGGGAGTGGTCTATGGAAAAGATATAGATGTATAAAGTTTGGTCATCCTTATGAGGTATAAGGATAGGTGGAAATAGCAGGTACTCTTTTAGTGCATTAAAGGCCTTTTGACAATTGGCATTCCACTTGAAAGAGATACTTTTTAAAGAGGTGGTGGAAGGTCTAACACTGATCAGAGAGCTAGGAAATGAAGTGATGAATGGATTGAAGTTTCCCCTACAAGATACAAAGTTTTTTAAGATTGGTTAGAGGTAGCATCTTGAGGATGGCTTTAATTTTGGTTGGATCGACTTCGATTCCTTGAAGGGAAATAATGAAACCAATAAGTTTACTTAACAAAAACCCAAAAATACATTTATTGGGATTGAGGTGGATGTGATAATGGATAAATCACTCAAATATAATCTTAAGGATGGCTAAATGGTCTTTTGTAAGCTTAGACTTCTCGAAAAGGTCATCCACATGGTCTTCGATGATTGTATGGATAAGGTCATGAAAAATATATGTCATGGCCTATTGGTAAGTTACACTGGCATTATTAAGGTTGAAGGGCATGACCCTATAATAGAAATTCCCTCATGGGGTGATGAAGTCAATTTTGTGCTAATCTTTAGGGACATCAGGATCTAATTATAACCCAAGAATCCATCCATGAGTGATAACATCTCATGGCCTACTATAAGATCAACAAGTTGGGCAATGCTAGGTAGAGGAAAGTCATCCTTTAAGTAGGTGAGGTTGAGGTCATGAAAGTCTAAATAGATATGTAGTTCTTTTATGGTGTTAGTGATAGGTACAATGTTTGAATCCCATTAGGCATAGTCTATGGGTTGAATGAAGTTAACCAAAATAAGACATTAGAGCTCTTCTTTGACAAGGAGGGTTATGCGAGGATGCATTTGGTGAAGTTTTTTTTGACAAGTTTGGAATCACAATTAGTGATGATGTTATGGGTGGTAATGGTTGGTTCAACACCAGGCATATTAGCATATGACCAAGTGAATATTATGTTATGCTCATGGAGGAATGTCGAGTAGTCATGTAGTTCCTTAGGGGTGAGATTTTAGAAAAGTTTGATGATGTGGGGGTTTTTTGGAGTGCCTATGTCAATATATGTGGTTGATTCATTCAACATGGTTGAGGTTTTTGAAGGTAAAGATTTAAGGATGAAGGAATCTAGTGCACCAAGGTAGGTGAGAATAACATCATCTTGACACTGAATGGTGTTAATGGTAGGAGAGTCATCTCTCATGAGTTTATAATGGCTCAAATGGATGGATATGGGTACCCCTTCCATTTGTTAAGTAAGGGGGTGAGGGTAATCATGTTGTCAAAAAAGATTGGGTGGGATGATGTCCTCATTTTCACTCTCAAGTTGAGGGGATGTTGGTAGGGAAGGGCTCTCTTCTATAATAATGGTGGTGGTAGGTTTGTTGGCTTTCTTCTTATTGGATAGAATGAATCTGAGGTTATGTTTCTCATGAGGCTTGTAGGTCTCAATCAAGTTCAACATGTGTGGGCCATGATCATACCATCCTAAACTAAATTCCTTCTAATCACACCTATTAAAGTATAGTTTGGTGAAGTTGGGTTTCTCAAAGTAAGAAAAGTTATAGGTAAATGGTTGAGGTGAAGGGTGGGTAATGGCAATGTTAAGTGGCTTGTTGATTCCCCCATTTATGAAGTGAGTTTGATAGTTAGGAGGTCCTAAAGGGACAACAACTCCAATGTTGGGGTCATAACTAGAGTGGTGGTTGAGTTTCCCATATTCTTGAGGAGTAAGAAGGGCATTCAAGGTGAGGAGATCATATTCTCCAAGTGTAAGGCATTGGAAGATAAATTCCAAGGGATTAGTGCTAGGTATTTGGTCTATAGATATAGATGAGCTGGTAGATGCCTTCATATAAAGGGAAGTAATGGCTTCAACTTCTATGGGTGGTAGCTTTTATGGTGTTTTAGATGGATGTAGCAGAACATCATTAGGTCAGTAGGTCATATTGCATGCTACAAAATGGTTAGGTCAACTTATATGGTAACCACCTAACCTTTATGTTCAAACTTGACACAATGATGGAGGATAGAAGGTACATAATCCATGACATGAATCCAAGGTCTCCCTAGTAAAACATTATTTTTAAATTCACCTTCAACCACATAAAAAATTTAGGGAGCATGCGAGGTTCTAAATGAATGTGAAGGACAATGGTGCCTAGGGTAGTGGTCATAGTGTCATTAAAGGATTTAAGGATGGCTAAAGCTTTAGACATAACATTATCTAGTAGCTTGAGTTGGTCATAGGCATGGGAAGAGATAATGTTGATACTAACTCCCCTATCAATCATAACCCATTTGACATGGGTTTTGTTGATATAAGAATTGATAAAGAGAGGGGGATCCAAGTCTTCAGGATGGATAGAAGGTATCTCTAAGTCCTTGGTGGTAATAAGGGTTGAGAGTCAGAGAGTTCCCACAAAATCCTCTATAGGTTGGGAGTCTCCTAGTTGGACCTCAATGGCCTGCATATCCTCTATCATGGCCTGGTGATGGTGAGGTGAGGTGGAAATAAGCTCATAAAGGCTCATATTATCTAGAGTTTGGTGAAGTTGCTTAAGAATGACCCTCCTAATGGATTCAAAAGGATTACCTTTAGAGGTTCCTAAGATAGTTACTTTAGGTGGAGCTAAGGATGTAGAGGATTAGATCGAGTTTAGTTTAGGATGAGTAGGTGGATATGTCTATGAAATGGACACCTTGGATTTCCCTTTATCCCTTTGTTATGATTGTGTGACCATGTTAATGGTATGGATAGAGGGGAATGATGTGATAGGAAGTTGGGTAGGTTCCCCATCATTCTAAGGTGAGAGTGGAGGATCTAGTACACATTGGAAAAAGACTAGTGGTTACCTTGGTAGAGGGATCAAGGGAAGATCTTCTAGTAAGAAATCATCCTCATCATAGAGATGATGGATAATGGTTTAGAGAGATTTATATTTCTTTGTGTCATGCCTAGGTGTCTTGTGATAGGAATAAATTTGATGATGATTATACCAATTCAGTTTTGAACTAAGAGGTTCGAAGGGTCTGATAGGAGGTAAGGTGAGGTGCAAAGATTGTAACAACCTTTGAAAAATGGTTGAATAAGATTCAGTGAGAGGTGGGAAAGGCCTAGGGGTTTTTTATTTGGTTGGTAAGTGAGGTGTTTTCATGGGAGCAAGTTTGGTAAGAGAAATCTTAGGTGAGGTGATGTTTCTAGGTAATGGTTTTGGTTTGGGTATGCTAGTGTTTAGAGGGTTTAAGGTTAATATTTTGGCCACCATTAGTTTATAAAATATTGGTGTATCAAACAATAATTGGATCGATGTAACTAGTAGTGTTGGATGACATATGTTAAAATGAATTTGCTTTTTAGGTAGATTTAATGGATGAGGACACAAGATAGAGGGTAGGGAAAAAGAATGAAAAACTCTAGGCATGTGGCTATTTGACGGTTTTGCTCATTTGGTTAGCTTAGGTCAAGGTTTGGGAGGAGGTTTAGATGGGTTCAACTCCACATTAAAATCTAGGCAAACCAAACTCTGTATGGGGAAGGTATCGAGGTTTGTAATAGGTTATTTTGGTGGTTTGCTCATTTGAGGTATGATTACTTTGGTTAGTGGGGAATGTGAGGGGTTGGTAGAAGTTCTGATTAGTTTGAGAGGTGGTGAAAATATGATAGATTGGTTGGTTAAATGTGTTCTAGAGGGTTCAATTTTGTAAGGGAGGCCTAAATGTTACCAAAAAGTGACTTGATCCATATCTATTTTTAGGGAAAATTCTAATTTCTACACTAATGTGGAAAAATGTTTGTGTATTGGTTTTGATTCGTGGGTAGTGGATGCAAAAGATAGACTTACAAGTTGGGGATGTTATTTGGTAGGTTGATTGATTTCTAGAGGTGAGGGAAGTAAGGTTGAGATAAATGGCTCATCCATGGGAGGTATCGGTAGAAATTCTTCTCCTTAAGGAACAATATCCATAGGAATAGTATTTTTTGGGTAGTTGGTGGAGGCAGTAAATCAAGAATGTTTACTTGTCTAGTTATTCCATTTGGGGTGAAATGTGATGATTCTAAAGCTTCTATGAGTGTGGCTAGGGAAAAAGAAACCTCAAATTGAATCTCCAAAGGAGGGGAAGATGAATCTAGATTGGATGTTTGGGTTCTCATGTGTAGGTTTATCATGAACCATATTGATCATGTGGGCATCATGATAGCATTTAGCCTATGTGTCCTCATATTTAATAGGGGCATGGGTGGGAAAGGGCTTTATGAAGATGTCTAAGGATTGATTTTGAGGGACATTAGGCTTATCTAATGTGAGTTCCCCCTTGTCAATGAGGATTTAAATAACATTCTTGAAAGTATTACATCGGCCAATGTCATGTCTGATCACTCAATGAAAGGCACAAAGGTCATTTTCATTATACCAAGTAGGTGTTGGATGAGAATAATCAAACTATGGGGGAGGTTTGATGGGTGGAAACTATACAAGGTTAGATTTTAGTAACTTTTCTAACATCGAGGCATAAGATTCTCCAATTAGAGTGAATTATTTTTGGGTGCTTCAATTTGGGTTCCATGAGCTTTGGTTAGAGGAATTAAAAAAGTTTTTTGATTGACAATAGGTGGTGGTGTAGCCTTAAGGGAAAATGCATTCATAGTTTCCTTATTCATATCCCCAAATTTATTGTGATTGCTTACTTTGGAGGAGGAGGCTTCATTAGTTTTGAAGGTAGAGTTCTTGTTTCATAAATTTAGTTTACCCTAGTCTATACCCCTATTCTATAATTTACGCACCATGGTAAAATATTCATCAAAAGTTTTGAAGCTTTATATATGTAGTGTGGAATACATGTGCTTGGCACAATCATGGGAAAAAATCTTGATCAATTCAAGCTAAGGCAAGGAGAATGATAATTGGTTAATCAAGCTTCTCTAAAGAGCCACAAAATTAGCTATGGAATCATCCTCAAATTGGAAAATGGAATAAAGGTCAGTGATAGAGACTTTCTTGGATATGTTTATTAAGAAGTGATCCAAGAAGGTCTAAGCTAATTGGTTAAAGGATAAGATGTAATGTTTGGTAATGGCACTATACCAGTCTAATGCTAGGCCAGAAAGAGACATTGGAAATGTGCACAAAAACATAGCATCATCATAAGCAATCATGTAACAAGAATGCCTAAATGCTCTTAAATTTTATTGGGGTTCTTCCCTACTATTAAACTTGGTGAATTTTGGAAGCTCCCATTGGGTTGGATAAGACCTGATAAGGACCGAAGGGTGAATGGGCTCATTATAGATTTAGTCATAAGATAAAATGTTATGGGCTCCCAAAAGGGATGACTCAAGATTTGAAATTTTGTTCATGATTATTTTCATTCAGTATATTTGAAGTGGTACACCTGAGGGGTTATAATGCATATATTATGGCTGGGGAATATATTGATAATTAACAGGAGGTTGGGAGATGGAACCATATTAATAAGAGGTTATGGGAGGTTGGGTAGATGACATATAAGGATAGGTAGTTGTTGGTAGTTGGATAGTAGATATATACCCTTACGAGTTAGGGGTATAACTAAAGTTAGACAATGTTGATAATTATTGGGATGCTAAAGTAGGTTGAGTTATGGTTGGATTGGTAGTTAGGGGGGTGGTCGTGACCTTTGTGTTAATGGGTGTTGAGGTAGAAGGGATAGGTACCCCTAAGCTTGGTAAAGAGGTATTAAATGTTGGGATAGGTTTGACAAAGGGGAGGTTGGAGACACTAGTGGTAAGTGCCCCAGATATAAGTGGGACATGATGGGTTGATGGTTGGGTTATCACCAAGGTAGAGGAGTCATTAGTAGGGGTGGATATTGTAATGGTAATGGTTGGTTGGATAGGTTGGTTCTCAGTAATAGCATCAAAGGGGTTAGTAGATGAAGATTCTTAGGTGGTCAAAGGTTGGGTGGTGACCACAATAATAGGGGTACCCTCCATAAGGTGGGATACCATGTTGTAAGGAGGGTCTTGAGGTTGAGTTAAAACTAGGATATGGTGAAAAGAGGTGTTAAGATAGTATTGAATGGCCACTGGATCATTGTCTAGAAAGGTGGTAAAGTCCAAATCTCCTTGGGGAAATACTTGAGGGAAAGTAGGGCTTCTCAACAAATGAGGTGAATCTTCTACCTCAAAGACATACTCCACAGATGAGGAGATAGAAGAGGTTGATTTAGGTGATAGGTTTTGTTATGTCAGGTCTCTTCATTGCTAACGAGTGAGAACCATACAAAAAGTGGGAGAGAATACAAGAGAATAGACTCGCCATTCAAATAGAAAGAAGATAGGAAATAGTCAAGGTAAGTAAGGAACACACTAGAATGTACATTTAACCCTGAAGTTATTTTTAAGATCAATTTTGGCTTATGCCTTAGTTTATGAGAATGTGTGATAGAAGTTGGCTTGTAGATCAGGTACTATAGAAGTAGTCTATGGTTAGTTTTAGGTTGTTTAGGTGCTTAAAATAATCTGTATTGGCATCAATATGTGGCTTGGTATTGGGGCCTACCCCCTCACTTTGCATTCCTAAAATAATAAGGGTGTCAGGTGCTTAGCCAATATATATTGATATCCAGAGTTTATAATCAACTAGAGAGCTAAGTTGGTTCTCCTCTTGGTGATGAAATCCATATAGAATCATTAGGAGGGTAAAGTGATCCATTGGTTGATGAAATCCTAGTCGGCCCTTGTCCTAGGTGAGTTATGATGTTTAATTGATTATGTGGTTTAGTTTTGTAACATAAGTGTGATAAGATTAACCTTAATGCCATTAATTAAGTTAAGTGAGCTAGAAGAAGTAGGGAATCAATGGATGAAATATGTTTTAGACCCAAATGAAATTTTGATTTCAATTGAGCACAGATAAAGAAAGAATCATAAGATGTGGACAAATAGAAAACCCAAGTAGAGATGAGGGTCCCACTAGGAATGCCAGAATATTTTACTCAATTTTTACTATTATTTAAAAGAAGGTAGTAAAACTAGAAATACATGTTATGATAGGAATACCTAATAAAAAGTGTGCACACATTGAATCAGAAGATTTTGAAAATATCCTCTTTGGGTTGGGAGGATGACTTGTATGTAAGAAACCACTAAAGCAAAATTATGAGTTAAATAAGTAGCTGAGTGGATTGCCTAATGCTAGCTAGATCCTAAAAGTGAGAGCTTCCTTAAGGGATATAAATCCACTATTTTAGGATAATTAAGTTAATAAAATATAAATAAAGTACTTGCATCAATGATCAAAGGGTACTAAAATTGATAACAAGAATTGCTTGATAAAGAGATATGCTAGAACGATCAAATTAGTGATAAACTAATTAGTGCTAGTGTTAATGGGTGAAGATGTGATTCAATAAATTTGAAAGGGGCCTATGAGTGGTCAAAAACATAAAAAAGTGAATTGGGTCAAGCAAAGGAGGTAAAATTAGCTTTCTATATTTTTCTACCATAGGTGACCGTTGATGGTTGGGTTGATCATCAGTGGTTATGCCTGACCATCGATGGTTGATTGTGTCTAAAATTAGTTTTAATTAGCAGTAGATTGATGGGATTCATAGAAGAATTTTGAGGGTTGGGTAAAGGCTAAGTTAATTGTGAAATGGAAACAAAGCACATGAATAGTAATAAATAAGGGCTTGTCTTACCAAAAGTGGGTTAGATGAGTATTTGGCATAGTTGGCCTGTAGGTGGATCTGGATTGAATTTGATAGAGTAATGATGCCTAAAATCTTGGTCAAGAGGTGATGATAAGTTGACTTTTAATAGAATGTCTTGATAACATAGATGACATTGGTTGACCTACAAAAGAAACTCTAAGTACCTAAGCTCTTGATAATAATTGTAGATCCTTTTAATCTTACATATCTTTCCTTCTTTTAGGCAAGGGCCAAAGATTCAAGAGGGAGTGTAATTGGGGATTCTAAATATAATTCATTCATGCAATGCCTTTCAAGGAGAATTGGATGACTTATATTTAGAAAAGGTAGTTGGTAATTTGCAAGGTGTTTGCATGTAGAAGGTTAGGTGGTTGAGCTTGACCATCGATGGTTGGGATAACTATCAATGGTTAGCCTAATCATCAATGGTCAAGGCTAAACATCAAAATAGCCTAAAGGGCCATGTTTAAGCTTAGTAAAGCTAAACTAATTAAAATAGGCCTAGGTAAGGAAAAAAATTCTAAAGGGTTTGTCAGGGGCCATGACACTTGGAAATGTGTGTGTGTAATTTTGGTGTCTACACATACACCCCATTATGACCCCTATCAAACTTATAATAACCCCTATCAACCCTATAATGAGCCTCTTTACTACCAAGATTATCATCCTCTTTTTGAGTCATATTCACCTTCTTGGTAGCCCACCTAACCTCTTGATCAGTCTTGGTAGCCTCACAATATTCCTAGTCAGCCTATCCATGCCTCAAACCAATCTTCTTCAAGCCTTAAACAAACTTTATTGGGTTATGAGAAACACATGGTGGGGATTGACATAAAAAGAGGGTATGGTCAAAATATTCCCAAGAACCTTATTAAGAGCATGAGAGATTCATTACAATAGGCAAAAATGGAGTGGGCATCTATTATGAGATAAGGTCATTTAGGGGTCAGTAGTGATCTGATGAATATAGGTGGTCTAGTTTCAAGCATAGAAGAAAGTCTAACAGTATAAGAAAGATAACAAGCTCATTATCATTAGCCTTATGTCCCCTCCTCCACCCCATACCAGTCCTCTATTGAGATACCCATCACCCCTCAAAAGTCTCAAGCAAATGATTGGCAATACCTTCTAAGTCCCTCACAAGCCTTTTCAACTTTTCATACTTGGAGGTCTATTCAAGAGAGAGTTCAAAATAAGGAATAAGTATGTGTTAGGAGGAATGTTAACATGAGGAGATTTGTGATCAATTAAGGCTTGATTTTGAATCCCTCCTTACTATAGAGGTTGAATTTGTAAACAAATATTTGTTTAAGTCAATGTTAATATCATAATCAATTCAACCTTAGTTGAAAATACCTTCATTCATGCCTAAGGCTGCAACACATACAAAATAAGAAGCTGCACAATCCAAGTTTTCAACTTGGAAACAAGTACTAAATTCAAGGGGAAGAGAATATCAATCAAACATAATCCAAGGTGTTGAAGTGAAAGGCAAGTCTAAAAACACTCAGCTCTTACCGCTCCTTCCTTAAGAATCCAAGGCATTTCCATCATGGAAATCTATTCAAGGAAATGTGAAGAAGAAAGAGGAGGTGATGGTTGCCAATGGTGAGTAGCTGAATGAGCATGATAAACCATATACAAAACCATTGGATTTGACTTCTCTTATTTAACTCTTTTAAGAATCTTCCATTCCACTCCTTGAGAAAGAGCTTATCCTTGAGGAGGTGAGTGAAGAAGGTCAAATTCATGTGGTAGCTAATGAAGGTATCTTAAGTGAACTTGAAGAAGAAGTTGTCATTAGTACACCTCTTACTAAGGATAAACACAATTTAGCCTTTAAATATCAATAAGAAGATGACATTTAAGACCTCGATGATATGACAGCTTCCCTTTCCTATGGCAGTCTAGAAAAGTGTGAAAGTGTGGTAATTATTCAACTTGCAGTAGTTGTAAGACGAGGAGACTTGGAAGAGAGACAAGTTGAACAAGTTGTGATAATAGATAAAGGATATGTTAAGGGTACATCATAATTTTCACAATTTTTTTTAGAATACCATTAATATGGTCAAGAATTTGAGGTTCCAAAAATTTTCTCAAACTTTTTTATATCTACTCCTGCATTAGCCATTATCTAGCTTGAAGAGAGCCCAAGCAAGTTTGAACCATGTGAAGATCAAGCAGGTGATTTTTTTGACATCATAAGAGAAAGATACTCTCTCCTTGAATCATGTTATGATCTGGTCTAAATTGAATAAGGCAATGCCACCAAATAAGAACAAGGAATATGTCTGAGCATACCTTTTTAAGAAGCTATCCCATTTGAAGGTGACTTGTTTTGGGTCCTCAAATAAGGTTATCAACCCCTCCTCTCACTTGAAAATTCCTTTTCATTCCTAAAAAATGAGACTAAGCCTTGTTGACCTCAATATTAAATCAAACAAGATTCATCTATCCTTGAGGACAACTCTCCAAGCATGCTAAAATATTTTCTTCAAACTACTTAGCCTAATCAAGAGTAGCATATGACTAAGGTAGATATGAGATTGATCATGAAAGGTATATGAGCATGGGATGAATATGATTGGGTACTTGATCCACACAACCACCTTTTGTACCCAAGGATGGAATAATAAGATCTAATTTCCCTTCTAGGAGACTATGAACATGCCAACACCTTCAAACACAAATGGAAGTTCTCATGTTATGATCAATATATGATTAGACCCTAGTTATTATATGGCAATCTAACCTCATGCAGCCAACTTGATCAAAGGATATTCCCTTATGATCTTGGAAGAGAAAGGACGTGTGTTCTAATTAGTTTTTTATAGTATATGTTGTCATGTTTCAATAAGTGTGTCAGCATACAAGTGTAGTTTGATGCCTTTGTTTCTTTGGTGTCTTGTCTTGTTGGTTCTTAGGTTAGATGTTGATTGTTTTGGTGTGTTTTCATTATGTGTGGTTATTTTTTTAGTCCTATAAGTGTTATGAGGTACTAATCTCTTTATTAATCTAAAAATATAGTCATCCAAGCCATAATGTCATGTTTGATTCTTGTCATTACCGTGAAGAATGAGTGGGTTCTCTTGACCAGCAGGCTGGTCAACCTTGTGAGTTGCCAAAGTTGTTGATAATTTGGCCTCCCAAGCCAAATTTAAACCCCTATAAAAATAAAAATTTCCATGACACTCACTCAAATATATACATGATGACCTTCCTGCATGGTGATGTCTTCTTTGATCTCATTTTGAACCTCTTTGGTCCTATCAGATGTGTTATGATATATGTTAAAGCCTACTTGTCAACTCATCATGTCATAGCTATTTTGAGGTCTTTGGTTGATGCACTAAGTGGTAATGTCATCCTTTAATGATGAAAAGAATGTCAAAATATCTTGTGAAGTCCAAAGAATGGTCTTAACCCTATTTGACAAGATTCGGGATCTTTAACAAAAGTTAAGGTAGTTTGGAAGATTAAAGTTTCTATTTATCATGAGTTTTAAGCATGTTTAAGCCATTTCAATAAGGGAAAACTTTTATAGTATGATATAATGGTTTCTAATCCATGTTTAAAGGTGTGACATGAGATTAAAGATGTGCATAATGTTATTTTTTATGACATATCCATCCAAACCTAGTTCAAACACTGATTCATCCTCTAAGTCATCAAATGACCCTAAAATACCTCATATTGGTAACAATGCATTATAAAAACATTAGAGAGGGTAATTTTTTGGGTTTATCATTATTATAAAAGTATTAAAAATTCCATTATCATCATATAGTCATGACTAAGTGGTTTCATATCTATAAAAGGTCTATTTAATAACTCAAATTCACTCCCAACTCACCAAATGGGTCCCACACATGTGAAAGTACATCCTTTCAGCTCCCCCCAACCATACCACTAGGTCTGAAATGTTATTTGACTTATTTTTTCCCTCTTCCTACCCACTCATGGCATCACAAGAATTGAAACATGAAGAAATTAAGGAAAACAAGTTGTTTGTAGGTGTTTTTATAGGTTGTATGCACCTATATGGTCAGTTTTGTACATGGGGAGATTAGATACTATATCAAGGCTCATGTTAGGTATTCTAGATAAATTTCATTACCAAAAGATGTAATATAGTCCCAAAACTGACCTCTCACTTCTATCATCCTCCTTGGCAGTCCAGACAAGATTTAAAGTTCATACTCAGTCCATATAGGAGAGAAAAAGTGAGAATATGAGGCTTTAGGTAGAGTAAGGGTGTCTCTTGACCTTCCCATTCTTATAATTTGTCTAAAAATTTATCACCTATACCCTATGAACAAACACTAAGGATATAGGTAGTCAAAAGGCCTCCTTCATCTATGTAAGGGGTCAAAATGGCATCCATTTTGGTGTACTCTTGAAATGGTTTTGCAGTCAGAGTTTGGATATGCCTTCTAAATTTCCTCACATCACATCTTCATCACCCTATGTAGACATCCAATTCCTAAAATTATTTGTGTTGAAATTGTTAATCTTACTCAAATTACACTAAAATGACCAAATTAGGCCAAAATCACTAAATCACACAAAATAGTCTGAACTTATCATTTACAAGTGCCAATTTAGGTCAAATTATCCCTAAATGGAGTAATAAATTTTATGATATTCCTAATTTTGATCAATTCATTTCAAGTTAAAATGATGATTTTTGCCCTTTTGTGCTCTAGATCACTCTTTTCTTTTAATTTCTTAGTACACATCATGTACATTTGTTATTTTGTGTTGACAACATCTCAAATGGGAATATAGCTCCAACACATCTAACATCACCTTCCAATTCCTCTTGAGTTAAATTATGATCCATTAATATGACTTTCTAATCATTTTTTATTAATTGAGGGCCAATTTCTAATATTTACAAAAATATTGATTAATCTCATTTAAGTCTAATTAAGTTAAATCAAAATCTTAAGAGTATTTTCTATGGAGTTTGTTGATTATTTTAATATTGGAAATTTATTCTTAATATCTACATCACCTAGTGACATCATCATGGGGTGGCATCCAAAATCTATAATTGCAACAAGTATCATGATTATATCCTCCCATGCCTCTTTAATGAATCACATGCCACTCTAATGCCCCTTCTTCCCATATCATGATGAGGATATTTATGGATTTAATTACAAATATTATATTAATTCATGGCCACACATCTCAATCTTGAGATAGACAGTCATGGTTGATCCTGACCAATTCCAAAAATCTATAAATAGAATGCCTCACACTACCATTTTTAAGCTTAAACTGTGTAAATTTATAATGCTAAAATCCCTCCATAAGTCATTTGCATTTTGATTTTTTTGTTATTTGCATTTGGATTAACTTCATTAATAGGCAAGTTAGATAGTTTTTATCATGAGCCTAGGTTTTACAAAGTGTTCTTGAGACATTAGAAGAACTATGACACAATTATTGATGAAGACAAGAATGCTTGATCAAGGGGTTAACATGATTTTAAGCCACTTTTGTGTAATTTAGTCATTTGGGAAGGTAATCAGTTATTGCTTTCTTTCATTTATATCTTGTTATTATTAGCAAACTCCACATGAATAGGTTGGTTTAATTTGTTTATCTCTTTATGCATTTATCTTTGATTTCTAAGACTAATGCTTGAATAATCATTTTTCATAATCCAACTCTACACCCTCTACCCCGAGTTCACATGTGTGAGGTTAAAAGAGCAAGGGAACATTCATGTTGACACATTTATAGGTTACATGATACTATTCTTCAAGTTGCGGAGCTTTAGTACATAAAAATGAGAGTGAGGAGGTAGTTTTATAATAGATAATGAGTTTTTTTTTTCTTTCAAACCTCCTCTACCCTTAAATTCTCATCATAACCATCAAACCAAACAACCCCTTTAATTCATGTCTTTAATGGTGATTTTCATCTAGCTAGTGTAGTCTCTTTCACAAAGTGGTAGCAAGGTACCAATAAAGAGTCTTTAGGTTGTTTGAGATCCATACACATACATCCTATATTTGACCCATGATATATACTAATTTCCCCATATTCATCATTTCCCTATACACTAAACCATCCCCACCCTCAACCTATTATGCAAAGATAAACCCTCACAGGACCACCTACAAGCTTTTTTACAAACTAAAAAAGATGGAGTATTGACTAAAGAAGATTATAGAAAGAATTAAAGAGTAATAAACACATATTAATAAGTATTAATATGAATTGGATAGGGTCAAAATAGGGATCAACACTATCAATCACCTCAGGATGATAACTTAGTCAAATCCCCTTTGAACACACTCAGGATTGTGATAACAGACTTGAAGAACATTAAGAAGATGTTGATGGTTTTGAGGATTAAAGAGATTTAGAGGGTAAAAAGGATAATAAAATCCAAACCAAAATGTTTATTCCCTTCAAGAAATAAATTAAACACCAAATCCTCTCAGGAGGAGCACATATAGTATATAGCCTAGAACCATCACCTATAGGCCTGACTGTAGGTGGGGATAAATTTGAAAAAAAACCCTATTTTAAGGGTAAATAAAGTCATAATGGGTTTATAAACATAATTTTTCCACTAAATAATAACATAATGGTCAATTAATAAGATGAGTAACTAAGAAAGAAGGAGGGAGTTCATACTTGCATCCAACTGGCCAAACACATCCCCCAGGTAGTGTTAGGAAGAAAAGACCTAAAATGGTGGAATCCTACACTAAAATGAAATGTTAAGATTTAAACCAATATAACCTAAATTTTATATTTAATTCCTCAATCCATATAGAATTATTTAGGTCATTTAAGATAAGGAGGGACTTATGGCCTAATTAGGTCTATTAGGCCAAAAAATCACATATATAGGCCTATGCACAAGAGTTGATGTCATATACATGTTTTAAGTGGTTGTTTCAAGTATGAATACACCTGATAAGAAGTGATAAATTCATAACCATGTTTTATGAGGATGAGGACCTCAATTTGGTAAAGGAAAGTATCATCATTTATGTCTACTCAATCATGATTCAAAACTGCCACCTATAACAGGACCTGAGCAAGAGAGTTTAAGTGAGAACCCTATAGAGAGGTGGGTAATAAATGTGAAGTAGGGTTTCTCACTTCTACTCATAATAATATATTATTTTTTCCCATTATTATGTTTTAGTCCTTAAGATAGGAAGATCTTAATGTCTTGTATAGGCCTACTAAGCCTAAATCAACCTAAATAGGCCTATACACATAAGTTGGATATTTATACATGTTTTAGGATTTTTGGGAGGTTTAAAACACATAATAATCTTAGTTATAAAGATTTTTTAAGGTTTAAATTAATAAGAGTCTCAAGTTGGTAAAAGAACCTAATGGTCTATTAAGCCTAATAGGCCTAAACTAGTATCTACATGCCTACACCTCACAATTAAAAGCATATACATCTCTTGAGGTTGATATAGGTTTTAATCCATAAATAAATGTAGTGAGATGAAAATTAAAAAGGTTTATATCAAGGTGATATAAATCTCAAGATTAGTAGCGAAGGAACTAAACCCAGCCTTAAGGCTACTCAGGCCTAGTGATACATAAACCCTAGACCCATTTAAAAGGGAATGTAGAGGACATAATTGATGGAATACATGATCTTAAGAATTTTTTTAGGCCCTAAGGGCATATTACATAGTTTTTCCAAACTAAATCACTTTTATTGAAGGGTGAAAGAAGGTACTCAGGTCCCAAACACACAGACTAGATAGTGACTTAGACAGACCTACATTAAGGAAAGAGGTAAAGATGATGGTCAGAGCAGCTAGAGGTAAGTGTAGAAGATGGAAACCAAGTGGATATGGTGTTATTATGATGTTAATTCCATAAATCCACCTACAAAATACTTAGACACCTTGGAATCAGTCTAGAAAATTAGGCCTAAAGCCACTCTTAAGGCCTCAAGACCCCATCTCCACATTATGACTGCCTTAGACCCTCCCAAACAAAATTAACATCAAAAAAACATTTGGAAAGATGGAATAGGTCCTTAAGAGGATGTTTTTGGGAAAGGGAATGTAAAAAAAAGGTCAAATTTGGTCTTAATGCCCATCTCAAACTCCATAATCTTAGGTAGTCACCTCGAGCTATCTATTTAAGTGCTCACATTTTTCATCACAGAGGGACTCAGGGCCAATTCTCTTATAAATAATTAGTAACCCCTATAGACTCAAGATATATAAAGGAGAGAGTGGTTTTTATGGGCCCACCTCTATGAATCATCATTAAGACTATAACTATGTTAAGGAATCTTGCAAAGAGTTTGAAATCCACCATCTCCTACTCATATCTCTGTGTACCAGTTACACAAGACCCAAATATTTTCAATATATTTATGGGGTCTATGGGATAAACATCCATGACCATAAGTTTGTGATTAGAGGTCTGGTCTTTATGAACTATCATTAAGATGGTAGACCTCCAAAACCTTATTTAAACCCTATCATAGACCCAATTTTGAAAAAATTGGTAGATTTTAAATCAAACATCCTAAATCGGCTTGTAAAACACTTAGATCACCTATTACACTTAGAGGAGACCTTAGCTATGGTATTGTTCTATATAAAAACTATATGAACTTGACAAAAACTAAGTTTTTATAGGGATTTGAATAGATAATATGGTACATATTTATTTTTAAGGTTGAAAATAATTATATGGATTGGTTTGGGACTTTTTTTACCTTCTAAAATCATAAATTTCTCACATTCCTTTTTGGAAACACTCCTACGAGTCTGCACCAAACAGGCAGTCTAGAAAGACTAGTAGAAAGTGATCTACTCACCTAGTTTAATAAGGTTGTATATGTGTGTTACTTTTAAATACCTATGTCATGGTATGGGACATTGATTTATACCTATTAAACACATATCCACTTGCTTTGAGGGTCCTATTCAGCTTTCATGGCCACCCAATCAGCTAACAATTAGGTGACTAGGCCTAGTAGCCTAGTAGGCTTACTTGGGTCAACAGGAGAGATAAAAGTTGGCATAGAGGGTCTGTTAGGAGTTTAATGTAGGTTAAAATTACCACCTTATAACTACCATCATTAATTCTAGTATCCACACCTCATATTCATCATGGAGGATAATGCAATTTCAATTCTTGTCAACATGCACAATGGATGATGGGTTGTTAAATGCTTCATGGAAGCCTATTTACATCCCATTTATATTTTATAACTTCTATGTAAGAGGTGATTGAACATAAATGGCATGTTCATGCTCATCATGGAGTCAACTAATATTTAACAATCCTCCATCACTCCACTTCAATGCTAAAAAGGCCCATTGAAGAGACCAATGCATGGAGGGAGAAATAAGGATTGTTATTGTTGTTTGTGACTATTATGGATTAAATTATAACAATTATGATTCCTTAAATTTTTATCCATGAAATTTTCCCTCCCCTTATTAGTTATTGTTCTATAAATTTAGGCCAAAAGGCCATTATACACATCCCTCACCTAGGTATGAGGAAACTATACCTAGATTTGCACCTTGTAAACCTCATGGACTGTTAATGGATTGTTGTAGCTTCTTCATGATTAGTCTCTATTGTGTATATACTTGTTTTTATATTCATAAATGGTATAAATTATCCATTTACAAGTAATTTCCACACCTAGATGCTAATAGGTCATCTTATATAGGCTATATGATGTGTCAAAGGTTGGTGATCATAATTAAAGTGTGATCTGGTTGAAAGTGTCTCAAGATAGGCCTCTCCTCCATCACCTCCAAGTTTTATCCACCCACCATGACCTTTATGTGAATATATATTATATATAATTCTTAGGAAAAGTGTTTCAGTTTAGGTTCAGTTCACTAGTGATGTTTAGGGATAAAGAGAGTGGATGAATGATATTGGTGCATCACCCCCATTAGTATAGGTTCCCTTTTATGCATTCTTTCTATCACTTCTTACCCTAATTATTAAGTATTAATTATTTTGAGTTATAATAGATAACCAGAGGAGTTAGCCCCATAATCTAGAGGTCTAGCCTATTCATAAGTCACCCACAGATTTGGGTTATTGCCATGTTACCCCAACCTTAGAGATAGGCTTGAACAACCTCCTCCTAAGGTACAAGTTGGAGAGCTAACATTTGGACACCCTTATATTATAGTCTCACCATTTTTAAATTCAAAACATTCAAATTTTTCTAAAATCCTAAACATTCATAACATTAAAGCATCCTAATAATCACAAAAGGCCAAAATCTCCAAAAAAATATATACAACCACAAAATCCAAAAAATATACGTATTATCTCTAGTCTATTTAATAATAATTGATTAATATAATCAAATAAAATTCCATTGGGATGCATCCTTCCCAAATCTACCCTATTTGGGGCAAAGACAAATCAAATCACTCTAATTTAAACTCGTCACTTCCACCCTATTTAGGGTAAGTTTAAGCATGCAGCTTATTTTTAGATGTTTTATTCCTACTTCTACCCCTTGTATTGTCTTTTCTTAGGGGAAACATTCACTTATCATTATCATTGATCCTATCATGAGGATTTTGACTTGATTCAAGCAATAATGCTTTCTATTGATTTTTGTTTTCTTGTGTGTGTGTGTTTGTTTGTTTATTTGTTTGTTTGATTTTTCTCATCATTGCCTTAACTCAACCTAATATGCCAATTAGTTCATCATCATGGTGCCCCTTTTTTTACACTTGTACTTGGGTCCATCCATTGATATACATCAACATTATCATCATGGTTTTTATCATTGGTGTGTTGTTTCTATTTATTTAATGAATAATGGGTCAATCCTTAAGAATATCATGGCTAAGCCACCATGATTTTTATATCATGATGCATACCATTTTGTGTTGTATCAAAAATAATACTAATTAGCAATGTTGAGCAATAAATCTCCTTATAGACTACCTACAACACAACCCATTGACTAACATTTTGGTTATATATATGCTCATCAAGACATGCATCTCTTAGTGAGCATATACAAAAATTCATAATTTATTTACATCATCATATTTTTTTATCAAATCAATACAAATCAACATTATGGTTTTATTACTCCTAATCAGGATGTGCATCTCTAAGTCAAATAGGTACAATAGAATCATGCACATTGATCAATTTTTATTCCTATTCCCATGAGTTATGCTTGATAATTAATCAATAAAAATAAGTAGACCAATAAATGATTATAATTGCCTTGTTAGGGCAATTCATTATTCAATAAATCCATATTTCTTCTAATTCAAAGCTTTACAACTTTTTCCCTCTTTAGGCAAATCAAAGTGTGCAACTTGTTTCGAGATCGATCATTCCCTAAGCCCACAAATTTCACCTTATTTGGGATATGTCCATGTGCCACTTATTTTGGGATTCATCCTTCCCACTTACCCCCACCTTGGATCCAATTCAAGTCTATTATATTCATTATTGGAAATCAATGTGTGAAAGCATTGGCTCATATGGATTAATCTTATCCATGGGTTAATTTCACTTTTATTCTTGACCATTTTCTTCTTTTTGAGGGCTTGTCTATTAATCTTATTTTTAGGCCATTCCCTCAAGTGAGAATCATGGGAATTCTAAAACATTTTTTGAGGATTCTTTATGGACTCATTTTCAGCAAATTGAATAAGATTCAAAAAAACATGAACACATCATTCTTAAATCATTATCAATTCATTTTAACATTTTTTTTCAATTTTTGAAAAATCCATTACTTCACTTGTGTCTCGTAATGCCTTCTCAAATACGAAAAAAATGTAAACAATCAATTCTAACTACTTTCATGTCAAAATTGTAAAATAGAATGACTTATTGTAAATTGTATACAAACTAGTCCAAAATCATCTATTCAACTCAAAATCCTTCTTATCTAATCAATTCAAGTATTTCCCTTTATCTAAATCATTATTATAATTAATTTTACACATTGTATTAATTAAATTGATCTTTAGATTAATTTAATTAATTATTATTCTAAGTTTAAGTCTATGAAAATGAAATTATATTTTCCTTTCAATTATTAAATATTCATTTACCTTCTCCTTCCAAAAGGCATCTTAATTTTAAAAAACTATTGAGATCCTATGTAATATCCTTTTGTGAGCCCATGATTTATTAAATGAAATAATATGAAAGATGATTCTAGACCCTTCATCTTTGACACAAGATGAAAGGCCTACAATGAATCATGTGAGATATTTTATAGAGCATCCTCAACCCTTCATCTTGGAAACTAGATGAAGGGCCCATACTGATGATCCATGTGGTTATCCATATATTTTTGAGAATGGTTCTCCAACCTTCATTTTGGAAATAAGATGAATCACCCATATTGACTCTTACAAAGATATTTTTAGGATAATTCTCTACCCTCCATCTATCATTGTAATGTGAAGACCTCATATTAATCCCCCTTGGGATATTTTGAGGAGCCTTCCTCCACCCTTCATCTTGGATAAGATGAAGGCATCACGTTATCAATCCATCTATTGATCTATGTGCCTTATTGAGGATGTATTTAAAATAATCTATCTTTAAAAAAAGATGAAAGGTCTTCATTGATTCATAATTTATATAAATAATCTTTCTATTGTATATAAGTCTTATACAAAGTGTTTCAGTTTAGGTTTGGTTCACTAGTGTTATTTAGGGATAAAGAGAGTGGATGCATGATATTGGTGCATCACCCACATTAGTATAGGTTCCCTTTTATTCATTAATTTTATCCCTTCTTACCCTAATTAGTAGGTCTTAATGATTTTAAGTTATAATAGATGCACCAGAGGAGTTAGCCCCATAATCTAGAGGTTTAGCCTAGTCATAGGTCACCCACAGCTTTGGGTTATTTTCATGTTACCCCAACCTTAGAGATAGGCCTGAGCAACCTCCTCCTAAGGTATAGGTTAGAGAGCTAACATTTGGACACCCTTATATTATAGTCTCACCATTTTTCAATTCAAAACATTCAAATATTCCAAAAATTCAAAAACATTCAAAAAAATTTAAAATCCTAAACATTCATAACATTAAAGCATCCTCATAATCAAAAAAGGCCAAAATCTCCAAAAAAAGATATACAAACACAAAATCCAAAAAATATCTATATTGTCTCTAGTCTAATTAATAATACTTGATCAATATAATCAAATCAACTACCATTGGGATGCATCCTTCCCAAATCTACCCTATTTGGGGCAAAGACAAATCAAATCACTCTAATTTAAACTCATCATTTCCACCCTATTTAGGGTAAGTTTAAGCATACAACTTATTTTTGGATGTTTTATTCTTACTTCCTCCCCTTGCATGTGTCTTTTATTAGGGGAACCATTCACTTATCATTATCATTGATCCTATCATGAGGATTTTGACTTGATTCAAGCATAATGCTTTCTGTTGATTTTTGTTTTCTTCTGTGTGTGTTTGTTTGTTTGTCTATTTTATTTTTCTCATCATTACCTTGACTCAACCTAATATTCCAATTATTTCATCATCATGGTGCCCCTTTTTTTACACTTGTACTTGGGTCCATCCATTGATATACATCATCATTATCATCATGGTTTTTATCATCGATGTATTATTTCTATTTATTTATTGAATCCTGGGTCAATCCTTAAGCATATCATGGCTAAGCCACCATGATTTTCTATATCATGATGCATACCATTTTGTGTTGTATCAAAAATAAGACTAATCAGCAATGTTGAGTAATAAATCTCCTTGTATACTACCTACAACATAACCCATTGATTAACCTTTGGCTATATATATGCTCATCAGGACGTTCATCTCTTAGTGAGCATATGCAAAAAGTCATAATTTGTTTACATCATCATTTTTTAATCAAATCAATACAAATCAGCATTATGGTTTTATCACTGCTAATCAGGATGTGCATCTCTAAGTCAATAGGCACAATAGAATCATGCACATTGATCAGTTTTTCTTCTTATTCCCATGAGTTATGCTTGTTAATTAATCAATAAAAATAAGTAGACCAATAAATGATTAAAATTACCTTACTAGGGAAATTCATTAGTCAATCAATTCATATTTCTTCTAATTCCAAGCTTTACAACTTTTTCCCTCTTTGGGCAAATCAAAGTGTGCAACTTGTTTTGAGATCGATCATTCCCTAAGCCCGCAACTTTCACCTTATTTGGGATATGTCCATGTGCCACTTATTTTGGGATGCATCCTTCCCAATTACCCCCACCTTGGATCCAATTATATTCTATTATATTCATTATTGGAAATTAACGTGTGCAAGCATTGGCTCATATGGATTAATCTTATCCATGGGTTAATTTCACTTTTAGTCTTGTCCATTTTCTTCTTTTTGAAGTCTTGTCTATCAATCTTATTTTTAGGCCACTCCCTCGAGGGGGAATCATGGGCATTCTAAAACATTATTTGAGGATTCTTTATAGACTCATTTTTTAGTAAATTAAATAAGATTCAACAAAACATGAACACATCATTCTTCAAGCATTATCAATTCATTTTAACATTTTTTTTCATTTTTTGAAAAATCTATTACTTCACATGTGTATTGTAATGCCTTCTCAAATAGGGACAAAATGTAAACACTCAATTCTCACCGCTTTCATGTCAAAATTGTAAATTAGAATGACTTCTTATAAATTGTATACAAACTAGTCCAAAATCATCTATTCAACCCAAAATCTTTCTTATCTAATCAATTCAAATATTTCCCCTTATCTAAATAATTATTATAATTAATTATACACATTGTATTAATTAAATTAATCTTTAGATTAATTTAATTAATTATTATCTTAAGTTTAATTCTATGCAAATGAAATTATATTTTACTTTCAATTATTAATTATTCATTTTCCTTCTCCTTCCAAAAGGCATCTTAATTTGAAAAAAATATTGAGATCCTATGTAATATCCTTTTGTGAGCCCACAATTTAATAAATAAAATAATATGAAAGATTATTCTCCACCCTTAATCTTTGATACAAGATGAAAGGCCTACAATGAATCATGTGAGACATTTTACAGAGCATCCTCAACCCTTCATCTTGGAAACTAGATGAAGGGCACATACTAATGATCCATGTGGTTATCCATATATTTTTGAGAATGGTTCTCCAACCTTCATTTTGTAAATAAGATGAATCACCCATATTGACTCTTACAAAGATATTTTGAGGATAATTCTCTACCCTTCATCTTTCATTGTACTATGAAGGGCTCATATTAATTCCCCTTGGGATATTTTGAGGAGCCTTCTTCCACCCTTCATCTTGGATAAGATGAAGGGATCATGTTATCAATCCATCTATTGATCTATGTGCCTTATTGAGGATGCATTTGAAATAATCTATCTTTAAATCAAGATGAAAGGTCCTCATTGATTCATAATTTATATAAATAATCTTTCTATTGTATATAAGTCTTAGAAAAATTGTTTCAGTTTAGGTTTGGTTCACTAGTGTTATTTAGGGATAAAGAGAGTGGATGAATGATATTGGTGCATCACCCACATTAGTATAGGTTCCCTTTTATGCATTCCTTTTATCCCTTCTTACCCTAATTAGTAGTTCTTAATGATTTTAAGTTATAATAGATGCACCAAAGGAGTTAGACCCATAATCTAGAGGTCTAGCCTAGTCATAGGTCACCCACAGCTTTGGGTTATTTTCATGTTACCCCAACCTTAGAGATAGGCCTGAACAACCTCCTCCTAAGGTATAGGTTGGAGAGCTAACATTTGGACACCCTTATATTATAGTCTCACCATTTTTCAATTCAAAACATTCAAATATTCCAAAAATTCAAAAACATTCAAAATTTTCTAAAATCCTAAACATTCATAACATTAAAGCATCCTAATAATCACAAAAGGCCAAAATATCCAAAAAAGATATACAACCACAAAAATCCAAAAAATATCTATATTATCTCCAGTCTAGTTAATAATACTTGATCAATATAATCAAATCAACTACCATTGGGATGCATCCTTCTGAAATCTACCCTATTTGGGGCAAAGACAAATCAAATCACTCTAATTTAAACTCATCACTTCCACCCTATTTAGGGTAATTTTAAGCATGCAACTTATTTTTAGATGTTTTATTCCTACTTCCTCCCCTTGCATGAGTCTTTTCTTAGGGGGGTCATTCACTTATCATTATCATTAATCCTATCATGAGGATTTTGACTTGATTCAAGCATAATGCTTTCTGTTAATTTTTGTTTTCTTATGTGTGTGTTTGTTTGTTTGTCTATTTGTTTGATTTTTCCCATTATTTCCTTGAATTAGCCTAATATTCCAATTAGTTCATCATCATGGTGCCCCTTTTTTTACACTTGTACTTGGGTCCATCCATTGATATACATCAGCATTATCATCATGGTTTTTATTATTAGTATTTTGTTTCTATTTATTTATTGAATCATGGGTCAGTCCTTAAGCATATCATGGCTAAGCCACCATGCCTTTTTATATCATGATGCATACCATTTTATGTTGTATCAAAAATAAGACTAATCAGCAATGTTGAGCAAAAAATCTCCTTGTATACTACCTACAACACAATCCATTGACTAACCTTTGGCTATATATATGTTCATTAGGATGTGCATCTCTTAGTGAGCATATACAAAAATTCATTATTATTTACATCATCATATTTTTTTATCAAATCAATACAAATCAACATTATGGTTTTATCACTACTAATCAAGATGTGCATCTCTAATTCAATAGGTACAATAAAATCATGTACATTGATCAGTTTTTCTTCTTATTCCCATGAGTTATGCTTGTTAATTAATCAATAAAAATAAGTAGACCAATAAATGATTAAAACTACCTTCCTAGGCAATTCATTAGTCAATCAATTCATATTTCTTCTAATTCCAAGCTTTACAACTTTTGCCCTCTTTGGGTAAATCAAAGTGTGTAACTTGTTTTGAGATCGATCAGTCTCTAAGCCCGAAACTTTCACCTTACTTTGGATATGACCATGTGCCACTTATTTTGGAATGCATCCTTCCCACTTACCCCCACCTTGGATCCAATTCTATTCTATCATATTCATTATTGGAAATCAACGTGTGCAAGCATTGGCTCATATGGATTAATCTTATCCATGGGTTAATTTCACTTTTAGTCTTGTCCATTTTCTTATTTTTGAGGTCTTGTCTATCAATCTTATTTTTAGGCCACTCCCTCGAGGGGGAATCATGGGAATTCTAAAACATTATTTGAGGATTCTTTATAGTCTCATTTTTTAGTAAATTAAATAAGATTCAACAAAACATGAACACATCATTCTTCAAGCATTATCAATTCATTTTAACATTTTTTTTCATTTTTTGAAAAATCTATTACTTCACATGTGTCTCGTAATGCCTTCTCAAACAGGGAAAAAATGTAAACACTCAATTCTCACCACTTTCATGTCAAAATTGTAAAATAGAATTACTTCCTATAAAGTGTATACAAACTAGTCCAAAACCATCTATTCAACCCAAAATCTTTCTTATCTAATCAATTCAAATATTTCCCCTTATCTAAATTATTATTATAATTAATTATACACATTTTATTAATTAAATTGATCTTTAGATTAATTTAATTAATTAATATTCTAAGTTTAATTCTATGCAAATGGAATTATATTTTCCTTTCAATTATTAATTATTCATTTTCCTTCTTCCAAAAGGCATCTTAATTTGAAAAAAATATTGAGATCCTATGTAATATCCTTTTGTGATCCTATGATTTACTAAATGAAATAATATGAAATATTATTCTCCACCCTTCATCTTTGAGACAAGATGAAAGGCCTACAATGAATCATGTGAGATATTTTACAGAGCATCCTCAACCCTTCATCTTGGAAACTAGATGAAGGGCCCATACTGATGATCTATGTCGTTATCCATATATTTTTGAGAATGGTTCTCCACCCTTCATTTTATAAATAAGATTAATCACCCATATTGAGTCTTATAAAGATATTTTGAGGAGAATTCTCTACCCTCCATCTTGCATTGTAATATGAAGGGCTCATATTAATCCCCCTTGGGATATTTTGAGGAGCCTTCCTCCACCCTTCATCTTGGATAAGATGAAGGGATCATGTTATCAATCCATCTATTGATATATGTGCCTTGTTGAGGATGCATTTGAAATAATCTATCTTTAAATCAAGATGAAAGGTCCTGATTGATTCATAATTTATATAAATAGACCCCTTCCCTTTATAATTTTCCATGCTCAAGGATCATAGCAAAGCTCTATCAATTTCTTATGTTAACCCATGAATGAAATTCCATGGTTATCACCTCAATTTATTAAATTGGTCAAGGAGATATGGTTCATTTTGGGATAATAACATTATCAAAGATTGCTTGAAGCTGCATCTAAACCACGTCTACTTATAATAATGTGAACAATCCCAAATGAAAGGTAATCATGGTTTGTATCTTTCCTTGATTTTGGTTTAGTTTGACTTTTTTTTATGATCATAAAGGTCCTAGGCTTAAATGTGTATGTTTCATTTTCTTTATTTGATTGATTTATCTAACATTATAAAACTAACACTTGTAATCAATCATATTGATACAATGATGATTGAGTTGCTCCAGGTAGTTGTTGGTTATCCTAGCCACCCTTGGTTCCTTGGACACTTGCACACTTGGAGAGGAGTTTTATTTGAAAAAAATTATTTGAGTGTGAGATACATAGCACCTTCATGATGAATATTATGTCCTAGAATCAGGTGTGTCCAAGATTGTTCATGTTTTCTAAATAGATTATTCTTCATTGAGACCTAATGGACATATTTGAGATCTTAGGTTGGTGTTAGCATGGTAAAAGGTGTCATGATCCTTAATAAATAAGTTTATAAAAAATATTATGTAAACTCATTTCAACCTTTTCAAATCTTTGTTCCATAACTAGTGATTCCTAAGCTACCTCTATTTGAGCCTACACAAATGTGTACTAATGTAAGATATTTATCAAAAGTCTTGTATAGGTTCATGTTTGAATTAGGGTCTATTTGAGGGTGATTATAAAAGGTATTATACCAAGTTTTAAAGTAATTAAATAATGTTTTAAAATTTAAAAAAAGTTTCCATGATCCCTCATTATGGTATAATCAATGGTCCACCCTCCTAAGCATTTTTATCATTTGTTATGATCTAGCACCCTTAATGAGGTCTTAAGTTGATGTTTGGAATTACAAAGGGCTTAATTCCATAGTTGTCAATATATGGATGTATTTATCATCTTATATAAGGTCACATAAACCTTTTTGAAGTTCATTCCATGATTAGTGTCTTAAAAAATCCATCATCAATGCAATGTTTCATAAGTAAAAAGCTCAAAGGGTCTTGTTTCATTCATTGAAGGCATTCTAGAGGGAAATAAATGTTTTATAATGTCTCATAAATTCATATTAATGTTTAAACCCTTCATGAACCCTCCAATCTATAAAAATGGTGAAGGAATGTATTTGATCTGATGGTTTTCCTCTATTATTGCTTCTTGGTGACATTCAATTCCTTCAATGTGGAGGAGTGCATCAAACAACCAAACTGTTATCCATCTCAAGCATGATCATGGCATCTTAATTATTTTTGGAGTGATTTTTTTGGTTTCATGAATAAATCCTTAAGGTCAAACCATTAAGGTCAAGTCTTTCTCATGATCTCAAACCACTTCAAGGCCTAAAGCTTCAAAATCAAAAGTTACAGTCATCTTTTACAGGTTTCTTGAGATTGTATTGTAAGATTCATCATGATTCAAAGGGGTCACCTCCTCAAAACAATTTTATATAGGTTATTCAATGGAGAGAATATTCATTCATGGAATGAATAATAGATTTTAGGTAAAGATCATAAAAGAAGCAAGCTATCATGAACTTATAGGTCTATAAAATTGTAGATTTTGGTCTTGAAGACACAAATTATAGGGGTTATAGAAGTTTTATACATGTAACTAGGATAAAATAACTTACTAAAACATAAATAAGCTATATCAACCCTTATTTCATGCCTTAACATGCAAAATAGGGCATAATAAGCCCTCAAATATGAAGGTTTTCATAAAATTATAGGGTTTTATGAGGTCTTCTCAAATGTTATAGAGATATATAGTGGTATTCAAGCATAAAATAAGGTAAAATGGGGTTCCCCACATAATTATCAGGCCTTCATATGTATCCAAATAAGATGACCATACTCACAGACCTCCTAGTTGATCAAAATTGATCCAACATCTTGTTCATAGGCACCTACAATCAATTTTCATCGATGAGCCATCTCAGTTCAAGAGTTTCATGGATTAGTACAACCATTGGAGTTCATGAAGGAGGTATTTAAGGATCATATCTATGTTTTTAAAGGTAGTAAGAAGGAAATAGGGCTATGAACAATCTTTAACAAGCCTTGAAATAACCTATAAATAGCTCAAAGAAGGCACGGTTAAGAGTTTGAATGCATTTATCCAAGTGCATGGTAAATAATAAATAATGGAAAATATTAGGAGGTATTTTAAGCACCATATTGAGTCATAAAACTAGATTGAAAAGCTTTGAATCACGTGGATCCATCAATGATGTTGCATGTAATTCCTAAACCCTGTTAAACCTAGAACCCTTGAGTCTAATTTTTGATGTTTTAAATCCTAATCAAGTGAAATTCATTATTTTTTCAAGTCATATAATTATATAAAGATCATATAGGATCACCTAATCAATTTTTTTAGGTTCTATTCCCATGGGAACCTTTCTCAAGGATTTTAATGAGGTTTTGAGCTTGAAAAAAGACCTTCACAGGTTTATAGATAAATAATGGGGTTTCAACAAGTTTTAATATGTTCCCCTCATAGAGGATTGGACACAAACAAGCCCAAAATACTCTTCATTACCTATAAATACCTTTCCAATCAAGTTGTAGGTAGATTGATGATGATAATAATGTTGTAGGCTCTTATGCAGACTTATGGTTTCTAAGAGGGTATTTTGAGTTGAAAGAAAGGTTTTATGATCATAAAGAGGACATATACAAGTTTCAACCTTATAAAAATACTTCAAAGAAACAAAAATAAATTAATATCAAGGATATGTGTTTGTATATAGGTTGTTGAAGAAAATCTTAAGCATGAAGCATGTCTTAAAGAGGCCAAATTACTAAAAGGAGGGTTACAGACATGTAGAAGGACCTCCAAGTAGCCTTTAAGTTTTATAATAAGGGTTTTCATTCAAGGTATTCAATATGAATGTTTATCTTTCAAATTTATTATAACTAATCATGAATAATCAAAGGGTTCCCTGAAGGCAGAGTGATGCAGGAGCATCAAGCTAGAAGACTTCATTTTTGTGTTATTATTAATAAAAGTTAAAGTTAGTCAAATTTTTAGTGTCAAAGTTAGTGAGGGAAATAATAAGGTCCATTTATGTATTTTGAGTCCTTTTTGAGTCATAAGGGTGTGTTATGTAGGTTTTAGGAATTTTCCCTCTAAAATAGGGAATTTGAAAATTCAAATATTATAACTAAAGCTAGTAGGGTCATATGCATGGTTTGAAGTGGTTAAGTGTGTGTGGTTGGTCCAAGGATTAATTTTAAGCCTGTTTAGAATTAATAAAATGATTAATTCATTAGGTTGATAATAATAAAGAGACAAATTGAATGATGTAACTCTCAACATACATTGAGTTGGCATGTAAGGAAGTTGTCTTGTAACTAACTAACTAGCATTAAAGTTAGTGGAAAATAGAAGTTGTATGTAAATATGGAGAGAGGAGAGAATAGGTAGAGATAGAGAGAGAGGTATACAAAAATATTAGAGGATAAATTGAGAGGGGAAGAATGTACAAGACTCCTCAAGAGATGATAAGCCCGGGTGTTAGGCTCTAAATGTAATGTTGGTTGGTCAAATAAATAAATAAGTTGCTTTTGGTTATGATTAATTCTTTATAAATATGTATATTGATGTTAAAAATAATAAATTATTGTTGGAAGGCCCTTGTGTCCATAATCATGCCAAGTTTGTGTTAAGTTATAGTTTTGGAAAAGACTATAGGTTACATTTTGATAAAGATTCTTGGGGTGACTTCTTTAAGTTATCCAAATGAAGGTTGCACTTCACATTGTTATTTGAAAGGTTATAAGATCATATGGATCCTATGAGGATTGGTTCATAATTATTAAGTGTTGAAAACTTAGGTAAATATATTATTGTTCAAGAACCTCACACTTGCTTATGAGAATAGGGTACAAAGTTAAATGAATAGTATTGGTTGAAATATAAGTGATGGTTTGTGCTAGGGATGATTATTAGGAAGAGTTAATTATTAATAGAATGTATCATTTGGTTTTCACATATGAATAAGGATAAAAATCAATCTATAGTCCCTACACAAGCATATACAAACAAAACCCTTAGTGCATAGACTCAAAACCCTATTTTAGAGGATTAGAAAAGGACCTCATTCTTGGATAAAGAATTTTTCCTAATGTAAATTAATTATTGGTGTGAATAAATTTAAATTAAATTTTAATAATGGTTTATAAAGAGGGATAAACCTTTTGAAGTTAAATAAATATCAATAATATACACAGTTTGTGTCTTATTTTGACAGTCTGTCCTCAAGAAGAAGTGTTTAATTTGATGATGGGAGTGCATATAGATTTATAAAAAGGTGTGATTATTTTATGGAAGTGAATAATAAACTCATTAAACCACATTAATCCCTTGAAAATTATTATAAAGTTAATAGACCTTTAAAACCCTGACACAGTTAAGCAAGTGTGTATAGAATTATGTATGTTGAATAATATAGGCTCAAATAAGATTTAGGAAAGTGAATAAAATTTTTGGAAAGGTTATTTGGATGTGTATATACCTAATAATCCTATTTAATCCCCTTTAATCATTTCACATCTCAAAAAAATGAATTTGTATGCTTCTTAGGCCTACACAAAGCCTAAAAACCCTAATTTAGGTGTTAAATACAAAAGGTTGAATAACTAACATTTTCACCATTGAAAATCCATGAAACTTGGTAGTTTTTGGGAACCTAGTGTGATATAGAGGTTTTTTTAGGGTTTATAGTTGTATGGCCTCATTCCATACATCTATAGATAATTATGATGTAACTAGGCAGAATTAGGCCTAGAAGGGCTAATTGTGAAGAGAAAGATCTAAGAAAATGGTGAAGATGAGTTAAAAAATTCATGAAACTTAATTTGGATTTGTATCAAGATAAATGGTGATCAAATAAATTTTTATATCTGTAATTAAGGTTATATACTAGTCAAACAAGGAGGAAATGTCAAAAAAAGGGGTACAAGCCTAGAGTGGACATTGTAAGATAGAGGTATAGAATTAATGGTTGATTTGTGATTGAAGGATGAGAGGTAAATAAAAGTGTGATATATTAATATAATTCCATCTATGAATATATATTAATTCCTTGAGACCTACATCAAGAATTGGTCCTTGAGACCTAAGAGAATTGTCTAGTTGAGAAGCTAGTGAAGAGTGAGAGGAAGTTTGTAAAAGAATGAATGCCCTGAGTCAGAAAATGAGTGTGAATGTCATGAGGGAAGACTAATTAAATATATAATTATCTCCAAGTACACAATGAATAGGTACAAAGATAATAATGTTGTTAATCTTAGTTTCCAAGAGGAAGATGGGTTGGAGATAGAACCTTGAAGATAAAATAAGCATTGAATGAGATCTTTCACAAGACCATAGCCAAAAGTGGATATGTTGGAGACTTTTCCATAATACCTCTACATAATTTGGCATCAAATCCTAAATTTCATATGGAAAAATATAAATAATAAGGTTTACACAAAGCAAGGTGCATATCAGTTTTTGCTTTCATGTTATGTATTTGATTAGTTCATTGAAAGTATCATGAAGGTTATTTGACAAGGATGATAAATAAGATTTCAAGTGATTAAAGGTAGTTGATTAGGTAGGTTTAAAGACAAAAGAGTCTTAATAAGAGACAAGGAACCATAAAATATCAAAAGGAGAGAGCAAAGTGATTACTCAAAGAATTTGATCCAAGGAGAGAGCTTGGATAAAGGATGGAGCAAGGTGCAACAGAACTGATTAAGAAAATATAGATAGTAAAGAAAATGATTGGATAACCACATAAAATAAAGGACTAAATGAGATAGCAGAGGGGAGAAGAGAGAGGGGAGATACTCTCAGATGAGCATTTGGAAGGACTATTTACAAGTCTGTCATATCACTTGTCATTCATTTAAGGCAAGGAGAATCTATACCACTTTGGTGATAAGGTGGGTATGTTGAGAGAATTGGACATGGAGGGATAATTAAATGATTAGGTAGAGATTACATAATATTAAAATAAGGCTCATGCAATTGAATAGATTGAAAGCATTATAGTAGAGAAGGTGTAACCATCAGTAGCAACACAATAGACAGTAGATCCAATATAAAAAGAACAAGAATGCATGTACAAGAGAGTGGTTCCAAAGAGGAAAAGTAGGAGATTGTTTTCATCTACTTGTGTGTTCTATGTATAATTTAGTTTTAGGATAATACTAAGAAGCTGAAGATGATCAAGTGGGAGATCACTATGCAAAAATTCAACCTTAAAGGAGAAAGCAAAAGAGAGGTGAATCAAGGAGGAGCCATTATAAGCCTTATCAAGAATTAAAAATGTATATATATCTCAAATATACCTTGGGATATAGGAGTATAATTCATTAAGAAAGAGGTGACGAATAATAAAATCAAAGATAAATCACTTATAACTTTCTAAGAAAGTTTCATTTTCTTCCTCAGTAGGATGATGCAGAAGCATCACTACCTCCTTGTATATATTAGTCTAATTTTCATGTTTTGAGTCATTAGGGAGTTTTTGTGGTCCTAAAATGTCTTTATAATTCCATATTAGTTGTTATATTGGTTTCAAATTTGAATTAGAGTCCCTTTGGCATTTTCTTGTGAAACGCCTTAGTTTGAATTTTCTAATCTTTTTTGATGTTTTGGAGACTTCCATCTTGTCTAGGGAAGTTTTAAAATTATAATTTGTTTAGTTAGGCTTGGTAAGGGGTCTAGGGTGTTTCATCACCCACATTACTCACATGATGAGTCATCTTGGTAGTTTACTCACTCTCAATGTACAAATAGGAATTTAGGAAGGTAGTTGAGGTAGTTATAAGAGTTTTTGAATAGATAGTTGTTTGGGTGTAACGAGTCATTCAAGTAAAAATTATGAGGGTTTTGGATTAAAAGGGATGAAATGTATTTAACCCCAAGAATTAAATGAAAAATATTCTTGTTCTTGAAACAAAGTTGTAGACCTTGCTTTTCCGTATAAGAGCAAAGAAAAGTTGACTATAGGAATGATCAGTAATGGAAAAGTGTAATCCAAGAAAATTATGATAATATTTTGTATTTTTTAACTTAATACATAATTTATAATTATGTTTAATCAGATATTTATTTATTTTCAAGTTTCTTGTGAAGTGATTCAATGATGCAATTCATTCTACTATATTTTCCTGTGCTGAGTAAAACAATTAGTGTATTGTGTGTAATAACGGATTGTGTGGAAGCTTAAATAAAGAGAAAAAGGTTGTTTATACTTTTATTGAGACGTTTTCAAAGTTTTCAATCCAATTATAATCATATAATCATAGATTACTTGTGATAGATAATTTTTTAAACCTTGTACAATCAATACTCTCATACACAGTTAACCTAAGTTTATGTTCAAAGGTGAATAGAGGAACATAAGAGAGGTAATATGCCCTAAGAGAGGAGTAATGAAATTATAAAAACTTGTTTTAGTTTAAAATAATGTTTAAAAACATTTCATAAAGTTTATTACACCGCTATGCTCCTTTTGGGTTCATTCAATCATGTAAATGTCTAATAAAACTTGCATAGTCAAGTTGAGTACATTATTGAAAAGAGTAGCAAAGGTCTCCTAGAGATGGATTATAGTTTTAATAAGATTATTGGATTATTTTTATACCCTTATCAACCTTAATCAAAGTTTTAAAACCTATCTTGAGTTCCAAACCCTCTAAAGAGCATTTACAAAGACTACAGACCTAGACTGTGTAGTTAGGGGAATAATTAATGTGATCAAATACTTGAATAGAGGCATTGAGGAAGAATTATAATGGTTTTATAATGTTCTCATAGGTAAAACATACCTATAAAAACTCTTATATAAATTTGAAACCTTGTTGAGAATTTTCAAAGCTAATTTGGTTGCTCTCAGGTTTTGTAAACCCTACAAACCCTGTTTCTAGGGTTTCTTTACAAAAATGAGTTTTTAAAATGAATCCATAGTGTAAAATTTCCCAAATTTGGTAAAATTAAATTTTTACATGTATGTTATATTATTTTGGAGGTTTTATTTTTATTTTCTACTTAAACACACTGGAAGCAGACTATTTGTGTTTGTGTGCAAGAAAGTCCTAATTAGGCCTAATAGTGACCTAGAAGTGGTTTAAAAAGTGGTCAAAACTTTGAGTTAAGGAATAAAAATTTATGAATTGAAAGATTAATTAAATTAAATATAAATTATTCATTTTTTTCTCATAAATATACCTTACACTTTTGTACATGCAATAAATGCCTTAAAAAGGCTACTAGGATTATGTAAAATATAGGTAGAGTTGTGTGAGTGAATTGGTGCTATGAGAAATTTATAATTTGGTATAGGAGTTATAAAGGGATATAATGATAATGTATAATTTATATATAACTCTTAAATAAAACATTGAATCCAATAATCACTAGTGTACATGTGTATCCATAACCTTGGTCCTAAGTGTAATAGTACAACAAAGAGAAGTGAGAGACAAGTTGTGTTACCCTCTGCATCACAGATATAGATAATAAAATATAAAGGTTTAAGTACCATCAAGGCTTTCATGAAGTTAAAAACTATTAAATACTATTCTATTATATTTTTAAGGGTTGTAATATTTAGATATCTTTGTACAGGCCTGTAAACATTCAAGCATGGTCTTATGAGAGAAAACATAGTTAACAAGGTTGTAATGTTTCTGCAAGAAACTAGTTCTCAAGCTTGATGATATTATCACTCATACCCAATTAATGTTATTATAATTTTTCAAATAATTTTTTAAGAGTGAATAGATCTAAAACATACCTTATGGCCTCAAGACTCTATGGAAAAGTTACATGTAGAATGAACAAGCTCTTCTAATCCAAGTCAAGCATACAATCCTATCCCATAAGTTTCATGACTAACCATTGATTAAATTCAAGGTGATATGAAATTTTCAAGTGATATTGGATAAATTACAAGGTTTTAGACTTGAAAAGTCCTATCAATAACATTCAAGACCTTTATGTAGATCAAAATAGGGGTAAGAAGGTTCTAGATCCATGAAGCCTTCATCCAAGTTTTCATGTTTGTTTTGACAGGTTATCGATATCATAGACATCTTGGAGGGTCTTGAAGCATGATATAATGACCTATAGTCTTAATATAGTGACATAATACTTCTATAAGCACTTCAAGCCTATAAGTGGGGTTTCCAAGATCTCATGAAGGATATATTGCAAATGGTAGGGGTTCTAAAGCATTTCAAAACCTACATAAATGTCTTCAATTAAAGATTCAAGGATATGAGATGATACAAGGCCTCTTCAACCTTCTCAAGGCAATCAAATAGATAAAATCATAATCCTCATAAGATTTATAGGGTTGATAGAGCATGATTAGGACTCATTTATAAAAGAAAAAGCTTTCCATGAACTCCTAAGCCTACAAGTCATTTTTATAGGGAAACATGGGTCTCTTCAAGCTTACAAAGTAAAATCTACAAGTTTTTTGAACATGAATTCAAGGAATCAAAGATCACCTATAGGCCTATAGGGTTTAAAGGATAAGAAAATGTAGGTTTAAAGGTGGATGTTATGACATTCATGGCCTCCTATAGGAGTGTATCAGGGTTTTGAGGCTCCTTAATGGTGATTAGAGTCAAAACATACCTCCATCTATATCTCATGAATCCCCATGCTCTTTTCAAGATCCCTCAAGACTTTTTAAAGGCTTGTGATAATGCTTTAAATCTTTTGAGAGATTTGGTGAAAGATGTTAGGTATGTACAATGTTTCTATAGCCTATGGGGATCATGAGGAGAGTTTTATAAGGCCCCTTCAAGAGCATAAGGTAGGTTCTTAAAATTTTGGTATAATTTAATATTGTTGAAGAATATTTTCATCTTTATACCTCCTAATCAAGAAATGAAGGTAGTATTCTCAAGGTCTAAGTATGACATGTGGGTTTCCTAGCTCCTTTAAGAGCTCTTATGAGTAGATATGATGAAACATTAGCTTTTATACGTCACCTAGAGATCCTCACATGGATTTCAAGATGAATCTCAGTTGGCATATGCTCTTACAACCTATCAAGTGTGATCATGGGTGAAGTAAATGGCCATTAAAGAGCATGAAAGAGGATGGAGGCATTGAAATTGATCCGAGACAGATGTAACTCCCTCCATGAAGTGGAGTGACGGTCATCCCAAGTGAATAAAAACTCCCAATAGGAGTACAATATTTCCTCCTAGGTCAAACATTCAACATGCATAAGAAGTTGATATGGGCAAGTTAAGAACATTGGCACAATAAGAGTCATATTTTTCATGAGTGGAGTAGCTAGTTGACCAAACAATGCATATCCAAGCACTCTTAAGGACAAAAATAACAAGGCATCTTCCTTCACTACTACACCAACTTTCATTGAGAGATCTTCATGAATAACCCTAATGTGTTGGGGAGAGTTCAATCCTCTGAATTTCCAATTGTTTTGCTCTTGCATAGGTTGTATTATGATGTAACAATGACATTTATGTATTCTAATAGTGCATTTTCTCCTCTCTTGTCTCATATTTATTATAAAAAAGGATGTAAATTCCTTATTTTGGTATCCCTCTATTGGGTATAGCAAAAAATTTATTTTTTAGAGACTTGTAATGTTGGATCAAAGCCTTTAAATTGAATGAATACTAGTTTTTACCTTCTCTAAGATTGTATCTTGTGTGATTCTTATGTTTTGTTGATACATACATGTGGCATAGAGTGTTCTCCCTTGAGTATGTCCAAATCCCTTTACTTTAGTGCAAGTAGGCATGTCTTTTGTAGGTCATATGTTGTGTTACAGTTATTTATGTAAGTGATTAGTTATGGAAGTTCACTAGTTGTGTCTTGTTCAAGACCTTTTGGCCATCCCTTCTAGAACTATCATAGGCCACCACATTCATATGAAACATTTATACTTGAGAAACCTAATTTGGATATTGTGTGGAGTATAATTCAATCTTTATTAGTCCTATTATGTTATTTTAGGTAGGTAGAGGAGATACTCAACCTTGGTGCATCACCTCATTTTCAAGTTTTTAGATTCATTATCTCTCTTTTCATGAACAAAGCCTTAGTCTAGCTTAGATAGGGTTTGTTAGTGTAGGTTTTAGGTATACAACCTAATCCTAAATCATGTGAATTATTCTTTGATAAGGAAATTTATTTTTCCATAGATTCACTCATATCATAGGTCACCCACAACTAAGAGTGTTTCCATTGTGTCTGTTGAAATAGGTATCAAGACCTAACAAGGTACATTCAACATGAAAACAATTTATATCATGCCCAATGGGACCACTAATTTAGAGGATTGAATAATTTGAAAAGAATTTGGTGTTTTTCTTGGTAATTTGTAGTTGTTTCACACACATATTAAGCAATTAGCAACTCCAAAAGGCATTTAGAAGATCCTAGTTTCATATTAGTACCTGGTATTTATGCTAAAAGTAACAACAAAAGCATCTTATAGAGGTAAATATACTATTTTTTTTGAGTTACCATTAGAGTAAACTATAAGGAAGAGATTTCCAAGGTCTTCTCCATATTCTAGACCCCCTTCTACTACCACTTCCCCCTAACACAACCCAATAGCACCTCAAATATTTCACATGGTAACTTAAAGGAATTAGTTATTTTTTGCATTTTATAGAGGTAGTCTATTGGCTCTCCAATAATATGATGATAGAGATATTTTATCCCTAAAGAGAATCTCATCCTTCATTGTTAAAAACTCCACAACACCTATTAACATTTAGGGTGTTGCAAATATCTATTCAGTCCACCATGTCACCTAGAAAAATGTAATTATGAGGCTTATAGATACATCCTTTAAGGGGAGAGATATCAAAAGGTACATAGGTATGAAACCACGTTTAATACATAATTGGGATGAGTTGGGATAAAGGTTGTTGCAGCAGTTCAAGGACAAGAGTGACCACCTTTCACTTATGGAGCAACTAGCCACCATCAAGAGAGTTCCACATGAGTATATGGTGGACTTAAATTTTAGATTGAAGAAGACTTAGATATTATCCCAAAATTGGTTAAAATTACCCCTAACACTTATTTATTTTATTATTTGAGATCCCCAAATAGTGATATAGCAGTTATGATCTAATTTATGGGGGTACAACTCTCCCTGATGCCTATGATATTGCCATTAGGACTAAAAATTTCCTCATACAAGATTAAAAAATTACCCCAAGGCATCCCTTACCACTTTTTCTTAATTTTCCCCACCTACACCAATGCAAAACCTACACAACCTACACTTTCACCCATTCACGTGCCAACAAACTAGCTAGTTAGTCAAGGGACAACTCCTAGTGAACTACATGAGATAAAATCACTATTGCAAAGTTTTAGAAATTAATTGGTTGTGTTAAAGAGGAAAAAAATTATAGAATTTTAGGCCTTATCAATAATATAATTAACCCTTCTAACCTAATCTACAACTCTATTAGGTAAATCTCAATCACAAGGCCAAATTACTCATGTTAGGCCTTACAACAGCCACAATCCCAATATTACTAGTACCTCAAAGGTAATTGTGTACATGCAAAAAAAAATATTATAGGATTAGAAATGGTTATTTCCTTATAACCAACCTCACAATCAGACAAGTTGTATAAATAGAGTGCTTAATCATGCCTTGATGGTGTAAAATGTATCATCTCTCAAGGGAAATCTAGTGAACTAACTCCACAAGTTGAAGGAGGGCATGAACCAAATCAAGTTCAAGGTGATTCCCACTGTCAAAAATATAAATGTTGTGGTATGTATCAAATTTAAACTTTAATAAAAGTTGGCATCCCATTAGCCCAAAATACAAGGTACAAAATAAGAGCAGTGGAGGGAGATCCATCTTCCTCAATTGGTCAAGTTCCTACTTCCCAAGCTTCTCAAGAGGCTACTAAGGAAAGAAAAACTATTGGAGCACCTAAAACATAATCAAATTAGGCTTCCCTTATATAAATACACTCCCAAACTAGCACACATTAGAAAGAGGATACAATTGTACCTAAATTGTAGACAAAGGGAGCTCAAATACCCTTCAATATTATTGAGTAGATTAAGAAAACCAATTTGAATATGACCATGTGGGAGGTTCTATTCATCTCAACTCAAATGCTTAAATAATCATGGTCAAGTAAGTAAGGTAACTATAGTAGCTTCCCCTACTAGTCTATGCCAACCTAAAGAAGGAGATAGTGGCCAAATTAGTAAACCCTCTCATTTTACATTTCCATTATTATTGGCAAAAACCTTGTCCATAATTATATGATTGAATCAAGAGAAAGAAACTTTGGCATGCCTAAGAAGATAGTTGACTTTCTAGGCCTATAATATGTTCTTATCTCAAAGAGAGTGGTCTAATTAGATGGTTCAATTGTTAAGACAATGGGAATCATAAAAAGCCTAACTCTAACCCTACGTGCTTTTCTAAGTATCTATATTATCCAAGGTATTTTGGTGATTAACTTACCCCGATATTTTTATAAATGCCTATCATGTGACTTCACTATTAAGTTAGGTGGTTAATTATATTTTGATTGGTCCCATTTGTTTCTTAAGACCATGTATGGGACAAGAGTGACCATTAGAGTCAAGCCAATATCCAAGGAACACATTGAGCCCTATTTGACAAACCCCATAAATTTGAATTGCATTATGTTTGATCAAGGTAAGGAGGTTTTTAGTCATGAATTCACCACTCTTGTTGAAGAGATACCTGATTGCTTACTTGATGAGTGTGAAAATGATCAGTATGGACTTGATACTTATGATCATGTAGAAGACACAAAGTTGGGTAAATTTTGCATACTTAAGGAGGACTCCATCATACCAAACCTTATGTTTGTTTAAGAAGAGGATACTACTCATCATGATGCCACTACATTAGTAGACAAGGTTCCTAATTGTTTGTTTGATAAATGGGAAAATGACTATTATGAATTTGTCTCGTATGATCATATAGAAGGAGAAGATCCAGGCAACTATTGTATGCAATAAGAGAACTCCATTCTACCTAATATTGAGAAGCATGGTAATAGTATTTGGACATCATTGAAGAATTTGAGGCTTTTAGTAAGCTAATGAAACCTAAAGAGTAACATGAGGATATGAATAGACTTGTATCAGTCATCCCTTAGTTTGATATGCCCAAAGACATTATACAAGATCAATATCAACTTATCAAATTAGATGTAACATAAACTGCCCCAAGCAAACAAGCTATATAATTAAATGGTAATGATTACCAGAGAACATTCTTGATTAGTTGAGTATTTAAAAGGCAAGAAAATGAGATTGGTGATCAAAGAGGGAGAAAATGGTCTAATAGTCATGGCCAAAGAACCATTCTTAAGTGCTAATATGTCAAGTAATCGATCTAACAAACTAACTTTCACTCACCCCTATCAAATACATGATGAAATGTTTGCATGGAGTAGAGAATATTTTAGGGGATTCTACTTTTATCTAGGTTGAATGAGTCATTTTTAGGCTTTGTACATAGTAGGTTAGTTATTTTCCTTCCTCCAAGTGTTATTGCACATTGTTGTTAGGTTGTAGAGTAGTGTTTTCTCATCTCTCTAAGTGTTGTTTCACATGTTGTTATTTCTTCTTTATTCTATATTTTTTAGGCATTTTCAATCTTCTTAATATTGGTCCAGTAGAGTGTCACTTTTAGACTGAGTTCTTTCTTAACTCTATGCCCAATGGATTTGAATAAGGCAATTAGTCTGAGTGTTTAGGTAGACAAACACCCCTTAGAGGTTGTCAAAATGTTGTCTATCCTAACCACCCTTGGTCCTTTGGACACTTTCACACTTGAAAAAGGGTATTCTTTACAAAAAACTAGTTGAGTATGAGATCCATATCACCTTCATGATGACTATTGTGGCCTAGAATTAGGTATGTCCAAGATTTTTCATGTTTCCTATGTAGATTGATTTTAATTGAGACCCAATGGGCATATTTGAGATATTAGGTTGGTGTTATCCTAGTAAAAGTTTTATGTGCATGGCCTTTCATCAATAAGTGCATCAAAAGTCTTATGTAAATTCATTGCAACCTTGTCAAAGATTCATTCCATAACCATTGATTTGAAAGTTGCCTCTATTGGAACCTACATGGATATCTACCAATGTAAGAGATTTATCAAAGGTCTTGCATAGTTTCATGCTTGAATTAGGGTCTATTTGAAGGTGATTCTAAAAAGGCTACACCAATTTTTCAAGTCATGAAAGAGGGGTTGAAACATTATAAAAGGTCTTCATGATCCCTCATTATAGTCTAGTAATAGGTATTCCTAGTAATGGTCCACCCTCCTAGGCATTTTATTCATTTATTATGATATATCACCCTGTATGAGGCCTTAAGTTGATATTTGGCATTACTAAGGGCCTAGTTGCATATTTATCAATGTATGGATGCATTTAACATCTTATATAAGGTCACACCAACCTTATTGAGGTTCATTCCATGTTTAGTGTCTTACAAAATCCATCATCAATGTAATGTTTCATAAGTCGAAAGGTTGAGGGTCTTGTTTCATTCATTGAAGGAATTTTAGAGGGAATTAAACATTTTATAATGTCTCATAAAGTCATATTGATTTTTAATAACCCTTCATGAACCCTCCAATCCATAAAAATGGTCAAGGGATGTATTTTACCTAATGGTTTCCCTCCATTCTTGGTGACTCCAACTCCTTCAACATGGAGGAGTACATCAAACAATATCTAAATCATTATCCACATCAAGCATGATCATGGAATATTAATTATTTCAAGAGTGTTTTTGTAGGTTTGATGAATAAATCCTCAATTTAAAACCACCAAGTTCAAGGCTTTCTCATGATCTCAAACCTCTTCAAGGCCTAAAACTTTAAAATCAAAAGTTGAAGTCATCTTTTGTAGGTTTCTCGAGATTATAGTGGAGGAGACATCATGAGTCAAAGAGGTTACCTCCTCAAAACTATTTTATATAGGTTATTCAATTGATATGAGATTAATTCATGGAAGGAATAACAAATTTTAGGTAAATATCACAAATAAGCAAGCTTATGAAGTTGTAGATCTAGAAAATTGTAAGTTTTAGTCTTGAAGGAAAAAGTTACAGGGGTTGTGTAGGTTTTATGCATGAAACTAGGATCCAAGACCTTCCTTAAAAATATATAAGGTGTATCAGATCCTCTTTGATTCCTTAACATGTAAAACAAGGCATAATAATCCCTCAAATATAAAGGTTTTCATGAAATTATAAGGTTTTATGAGGTCTTCTCAAAAGTTATAGAGCTTTATAGTGGTCTTCAAGCATAAAATAAAGTAAAATGAGGTTCCCCATATCATTCTTAGGCCCTCACATGCCTTCAAATAATATAACCATGCTCACAAACCTCCTAATTGATCAAAATTGATCCAACATCTTGCTCCTAGGCACATACATGTAATTTTCATTGACGAGCCTTCTCAGTTCAAGAGTTTCATGGATCACTACTGCCATTAAAGGGCATGGACGAGGTTTTTAAGGATTATCTCTATGTTTAAGGATAGAAAGAAGGAAAGAGGACTATAAATAATCCTTAAGAATCCTTGAAATAATCTGTAAATAGCTCAAAGAAGGCATGGTTAAAAGTTTGAATGCATTTATCCAAGTTTATGGTAAGGAATGAATAATGGACAAGGTTAGGAGGTTTTTTAGGCACCATCTTGAGTCATCAAACTAGATTGAAAAGCTTTGAATCATGTGGATCCATTAATGATTTTATCATCAACTTGTAAACCATATTAAACCCTAGAACTCATGAGTCCAATTTTTGATGTTTTAGATCCTTCTCAAGTGAAATACATGATTTTTTTAAGTCATCCAATGGTTTCAGGATCCTCTAGGATCAACTAATAAAATATTTTAGGTTTAAAACCCAAGGGGACCTCTTTTAAGGGTTTTAATGAGGTTTTGAGCTTGAAGAAAGACCTTCACAGGTCTATCAATTAATAACAGAGTTTCAACAAGTTTTAAAATGTTCCCCTCTTAGGGTAAGGGATAAAAACAATACTAAAATACTCTTTCTTACCTCTAAATACCCTTCTAATCAAGTTGCAGTCAGATTGATGATGATAAAAATGTTGCAGGCTACTATGCAGACTTATGGTTTCCAAGAGGGTCTTTTAAGTTACAATCAAGGTTTCATGATCATCAAGAAGACATATATAGGTTTGAATCTTCTAAAACTCCTTAAAGGATACACAAATTAAGGAATATCAAGGATATGTATTTGTATGTAGCTTTTTGAAGAAAATATTAAGCATGAAACATGTTTTAGAGAGGCTAAATGGCTAAAATTAGGGTTATAGACTTGTAGCAAGTGCCTTATTGTTCTTGAGACATCTAAATAGCCTTTATGTTTTAGATTAAGGGTTATAAGTTAGGTTATTCAATATGAATTTTGAGATTTTAAATGTCCTATAAGCAATCATGAATATATAAAAGGTTCCATGAAGGCAAAGTTAGGTAAGAAAACATTAGGGTTTAAGCATCCTCAAGGCTTTCATGAAGTTATAATCTCCTAAAGACTAGTCTAGTAGAGTTTCAAGGGTTGTAATATTTATATATCCTCATACATGCCTGCAAACATGCAAGCATGGGCTTATGAAAGAAAACATATTTAACAAGGTTTCAATGTTGCATTAATAAACTAGTTGTCGAGCTTGTTGAGGTTGTCACTCATGCCCAAATAATGTTAGTACAAGGTTTCAAGTCATGGATTAAGAGTGAATAGACCTAAAACATACCTTATGGCCTCAAGACTCTATGGAAGAGTTTAAAGGAGGATGAACAATCTCTTCCAATCTAAGTCAAGCCTACAATCTTATCCCATAGGTTTCATGACTAACCATTGAGTAAATGCAAGGTGATGATGACAATTGCAGGTAAGATTGGTGAAATTACAAGGTCTCAAGATTGAGAAGTACTATCACCAAGGTTAAATAGCCTTATGCAAATCAAATTAGGGTTAGGAATATTCCATATCTGTAAAGCCTTCATCCAAGTGTTCATGTTTATTTTGATAGGTTATCAAGATCACAGACCTCTCGGAGGGTCTGCAAGCATGATCTAAGCACCTATAGTCTTAAGACAATGGCACAAGACTTATATAATCACTTCAAGCCTATAAGTTGGGTTTCCATGATCTTTTGAAGGATATATTATAAATTTTAGAGGTTCTAAATCATTTCAAAACTTACATCCATATCTTTGAGCAAAGATTCAAGGATAGGAAATGATACAAGGCCTATTGAAACTTTTTGAGGCAATCAAATAGATATACTCCTCACAAGATTTTTAGGGTTGATATAGCATGATCAAGACTCATTTTTATAATAAATTTTTTTTCATGACTTCCTAAGTCTGCAAGTCAATTGTATATGGAAACATAGGTCTCATCAATCTTGTAAAGCAAAAGTTAAAGGTTGTTTGAACATGAATTGAAGGACTCCAAGATTACCTACAAGATTTTAAGGTTTAAGGATAATAAAATGCAAGTTTAAAGGTGGATTTTCTGACCTTCAAGGCCTCCTACAAGACTGAAATAGGGTTTTGAGGCTCCTTAATGGTGATTAGGGTTAAAACAAACCTCTGTCCATATCTCATGAATCCCCATGCTCTTCTTAAGATCCCTCAAGACTTTCTTAAGGCTTGTGATAGTGTTTTATATATTTTGAGAGATTTTGTGAAGAATTATAGGTATGTACAAGGCTTCCATAGCCTATGGAGATCATGAAGAAAGTTTTCTAGGGCCCCTTTAAGAGCATAAGGTAGGTTTTGACAAGTTTGGTAGAATTTCATGTTGTTGAGGAAGATTTTGAGCTCTAAATACCTCTTAATCAGGTAATGAAGGTAATATTATCATGGTATATGTATTAAATGCTAGTTTCATATCTAATTCAAGAGATATTATGAGTATATATTATGAAACATCGACTTATATACCTCACCTCGAGACCCTCACATGGATTTCAAGATGAATCTCAATTGGCTTATTGATGAAGAGAATCATAAGGTAGAAAGTATCTAAACATGTCTTAGAAGTTAATTATGACTAATTTTGGTATTTTAAGGGTGTTATGGGTCTTATAGGGACAATTATGTTGTTTTTGAGTGATTGAGAGTCTTTGTAGTAGTGTGTTTCTTTTCATTACAAGTTTTCCTACCAAAATCCCAAATTTGAAAATTTGAATTTCTTAACTAACCTTGAGAGGTGTTTTGAGGTATTTTGAGATATGTCAATGTTTTTAAATTATATAATATGATCTTATAAGTGTCTAAAAATGTGTCATAGGATAAAATTCATGAAAATAACAATGTAAGCCAAGAATGGTATATGTGTAACTGCCCTCGATACGTGGAGTTAGCAAGAAAGAAGAAGTTATTGCATGTTTAGCATAAAAAAGGGAGAAATACATGTAGAGTAGAGATTAAGAGGTAGATATCATATATAAATTTGAAGGAGATAGGAGTTAGGTCTAAAAAATAAGGAGAAAAGATCAAGATATGCAAATAGACTGCCCACCTTATCAAAATTATATGTATGGACTGTACATATACTAAGAGATGATAGAATAAAGAGATGTGTTTGAGGAAGTTTTATTTAATATAATGAAGTTTTTTAACTATAATTAAAGTTTTTGAGTGTTATTCATGTTTTTTTATGTTTTCTTTATCATTAATCAGATAACTAGGTGATACTTACAGGACAGTCACAAAAGAGAACAATTTTGAGTTTGCATAGTCCAAGAAATAGGACTATCAAGGTGATAAGAAGTTTATAGAGTTTTTTGTTTGAGGTTAAATAATTTGTATTTATAATTTTAGGACCCTAAATAATTCATTTAAATATTTATAATCTCTCAATTTATATTAAACTGATCTTTAGTCTTTATATTACCCAACACAGTCTTATGGTATATATAGAATTTTGTTAAAGTGCATGTTGAATGTTTTTGGGGAGTGCTCAAAGATAAAGAATAATTGGAAAAGGTAAGAATAGGTTGGTAAAACCATGTATAAGTGAAAATAAACCTTTATATAATATTTAAAGTGAGATAGGTATTCTTAAGCTTTCATTTCTTCAACACAATCCAAGAAAGAACACTTAAAAACATATAACATTGCATTTTAGAGTCATTTTATGATTGTTTAAGACCAAAAAATTATTGGGGGAGGTGAAGAAAGATATTAAAGACCTAATACAAGTATTAGTTTGATTTTAAATGTCCAAAAACTCCTCCTAATCATTTTTCTTTTATCTCAACCTACACAAACTTGTGTCAAGACCAAACTAGGGTTTTGAGATTGAAATTTGTATAATTCCTTCTACTAGATAAAATCCATGAAATTTTAGAATATATTATATATTTATATGATCTAAATAATTTTAGTGCATTTTATTTATTTAACAACCTTATAGTATGAAAACCTAAGAGTGGTAGTGCTCTAGGCCTATTGAAACCTATTTGACAAGGAGGGTGAGTGATTTAATTAACTTCCCTTTAGAGTTGGAATTTGAAACTTTAGGAGAAGATAAAAGAAGATAAAGGGTATATAAATATATGTTTAGATAATCAGGAACCCCTATGTATTGGTTAAACCATTTAAATTTGTGGTTAAATAAGAATATTGGAGAAAGAAGCCTAAAGAAAAAAAAGGTAGATTGTTCAAGAGTTTTTATTTATAGATTACATGATTGGATTAAATGTGTATGGGGGTTAAAAGATATATATTGATGACCATTTGAACCTTAATAATGGAGACCAAAACCCTTGAATCATGGATGAGTCCTTTACACCTATAAAGTAATGTGAGTTTGAGCAAGTTGGAGTAAGAAGGGAGAAGATAAACTTGAAAATGGATTAGGAGATGATGATGGTGATATGTATGAAATAGAAAAGAGAAAATTATGAGGATGGAGATAGGTATTAAATATAAAGAATATAACTATGATTAAAAATAATCTTAGAGGCCTAGTGTTGTCAAGAGAGAGATTGATCAAGAATAGAGTTCAAGATACAAGTACCTGTGGGAAGGAATTAGAGATCAAAGTTAGAGTTGATACAAGAGATCAAAGAAAATAATAAGATCTAGTAGGATGAAAGAGGTATGTGTTGGCGTAGGCCCTACATCACTTATGTTCCTATAGCCTATTTGTAGACATCTAATTCCTAACACCATTGTGTTGAAATTGTCAATCTTACTTGAATTGCACTCAAATGCATTATTTAGGCCAAAATCACTTAAACACACTAAATGGTTTGAGATTGTAGTATAAAAGTGTCAATTTAGGATAATGTATCCCTACATGGGTCAATGAATTTTATTTAATTCCTAATTTTTCTCAAATCATTTTGATTCAAAATGATGAGTCCACATTTTGGTGCTCTAGATCACACTTTTCTTCTAATTTGTAAGCACACATCATGTGCCTATGTTATTTTGCATCGAAAACATCCTAAATGGGATCATGGTCCATACACAACTAATATCACCTTATAATTTTTCTCCAATAAAAATATGTCCAAGCAATATGACATTCTAACTAGTTTAATTAATTATGCACCAATTTCCAAAGAATTACACTAAAATTGATTAATCTTACTTAGGCAAATTAAAACAAATTATGAGCTTAAGTGGGAATTCCATGGAAGTTATTGAATATTTCTTTATTACAAATTTATTCCTAATATTTGCATCACCTAATTAAATGATCAATGGGGTGGCATCCAGAATCCATAAATGCAATAAATATCAAGTTTATGGGCACCTATGCCTCTTTAATGCCTCTTCCTCTAAAATATTTATGAGGATATTTATGGATTAATTATGCAATATTATATTAATTCATGGCCACACATCTTCATCTTGAGATGGATGGTCATGGTTGATCCTGATCAAATCTAAAATCCTATAAATAGGATGGCCAAGACCACTTTGATTAAGCTTAATTTGTGTAAACTTATAATACAGAATTCTCCCCACAACCTTTCTTTGTTTTGATTACAATGATTTATTTATAATAGGATAGCTTCATTGATAGGCATAGATTTTATTTCATATCATGAGCCTAGATTATACATGGTGATCTTGAGATGATAGAAGAGTAAAGCATCCATTGTTGACAAAGATAAGAACACCAAATCAAGGGGAAAATACATTTTGAGCCACTTATGGATGATGGGATGCTCTTGGGAAGGTAATTTATGTTTTCTTTATTTCATTGAGTTATTAATTATCATTTGCATAACCCATTAAATATAATGGCCTAGATTGTTAGTTATTTATGCATTTCTTATGTTTTCATGATTAATGTTGGATCTAACCATCTTTGTAATCCATCTCTACATCTTAGAATGCCCGACGGGACCATAAGGTCTATTCAAGCAAGGAAGACATCTTGGCAATCCTATATTTCCATTAAAGTAATTAAAAAGTCATATAAAATCAATTTTTAGCTTGGTTTTATCATGTTTTTGATATTTTTTGTTGATACATAGGTCATATAATGACCACCGTCAGTTCTGAATGACCAGCATACGTCAAGGCTAATCAGCATCAGTTAGGTTACAAGGGAAAATACATCTAGAAATTTAAAAATTTTGAGCTTTATTCTTGTTTATAGTTTTCAAATTTGATTTATAAGTCTCTGGTGTGAACATATTTTATTGATCTAGAAGTTTTCTTTTGGAGATTTTATCCTGACATTATGCTAAGTTTTTTTGTCAAAAAATTTTCATGCCTAAGGGTTCACAAGTGACCGTTATCAATCATTTTAGACTAACCATGATTCTTTTTATGATCGGCATTGATCTTCAACAATCAACATTGGTCATTATTGACTAACATTAGTCTTAGAGAACCTGAGAGTAAGAATTCCAAACTTGTTTGTTTCATTATCAATTATCCTTCAAATCTAAACAAGACTCTCTAACTTTTATTACAAGACCCACAAGGAAAAGTGTTTAATTTGAGCATAATTAATTTTTTAACCTTCCCTTTGGTGTTTAAAAGGAACTTAGATGGTTTATTTGATTGTTTTATGAATATTTTTCAAAGTTTTGCAAACTAAGGCCAAGGGGCCAAAAACTTCACTTAAAATTTCAATTTGGTGTTATAAAACTCAACATTCACTTAAATTTCAAATATTTTAAAGTGTTGTTTTATGTAAATTATTTATCACTTGCTTGTTAGATTGTTTGAGCAAAAAGAATTATGTGTGTATGTTCTCCCCTCATCCCCTTTAGGGAATTTAGGTGACCAAAAGTGCTTTTTCATTGTGATTGTGCCTTTATCCAAGGCATGAAAAGGAAGTTGTGTAGGCTCTCCCCAAAACCCATATGGTTTGGGTGATCTAAAAACAAACCTAAAGCCTTTTCACTTAGATCATTTTATTTCATGCAATTGGCTTGTGGAGGGGAGGTCATTGCCTCTTCATGAGTTATTTAGGGAAGCTTTGACCCAGGGATTCATCTCTCAACATTGACTTCAACCCCTCACCATGAGGGATATATAAATTGGGATCGCCTCACTGGGATGGTGGTTTGATCTTTTAAACCATCTCTATTAGTGGCAAACCAACTTGAAACATATGATCAATCAGACAATGCACTACACTAAGCAATTAACAGATGTAGTGGTTGTGAAAAAGAAAAAACCTTTTCACAACAAGTCGATTGATATGGATCCAATTTATGTGTTTCATCCCTTGTGTTAGCCACACTTGGGACCATATAAATGGTCATAAATTGTAAGTTTTAGACAACCCCACTTGTCATGGAGTATTGTTGATGTAGGGTGTGCCTAAAGGTCCATGTAACCATATTCTCTCAGAAGAAGGGGGTGTAATATACCCTACCAATTAATTCACTTTTATTTTGGATGAACACTTAATTTCCTCCCAAGTGCACATATAAAGATGGATTTCAATAATACAAAGCAACCTTGTTAGTTTAGGGCTTAGGATGATTAATTAGTTATATTTGTATTTATCTTTACTTACTTGGTCATTGATTTTAGTCTAAACAAACTTCATAACCAAACACGTTGTTCACCATTTCTTGAATAAGGATGCATTACATTGGTCAAATCTAGATCAATATTTGCTTTATTAAAATTTTCATCTTAAACATTGTGTTTGTCTTGTCTAATTAGTGTAGTTATGTTTCCCATTTGAGTCTAAACCAATTTCCAAAAATATTTAAGTCCTTCATTGATAATTCAAATTCAGAATTTCACCTTTCTAAGTTCTAGGTTAATGTGTTAAATTAGGTTTAATTTCCCATTTGTACTTGACTTGAGTTAACTTGGGTTCAATTTCCCATTTGGATTAAAGGTCATTTATAGACTCATCATCATTTTATCATTGGTGAACTTAGGTCATCTTGTGTATCTCTCACATTCCAATTTTTAGAACACATTTTATACTACCTTTCTATTATCGTGTGGTAGTGTTGTACTGCCCATTTGGTTATAGTTTTATACTTAAGAATTATTTCATGTTTTCACATCTTGAGTTTCTTGGTTTGAATTGTCACCTTCCTAATTTGAAGGGTTTTCTTATATTTTTTTAGTAGTAACTCATCAAAGTTTAACTAGCTTCTATGATATTGACGTATCTCTCAACCTACATTTGGTGTACTAGTTTACACTTAGGTCTGTGAGTTATCATACCCTCTTGCAAATAAGGCATAATAATCAACACAAAGAAAGGTTATGGAGAGAATCTTGCATTATAAGTTTACACAAATTAAGCTTATTAAAAGTGATATTGGCCCTCCTATTTATAGGATTTTGGATTTGATTAGGATCAACCATGACCATCCATCTCAAGATGAAGATGTGTGGCCATGAATTAATCCAATATTTTATAATTAATCCATAAATATCCTAAAAAAGATTTGGGAAGAAGAGGCATTAAAGAGGCATGGGTGCCCATAAACCTAATATTTATTGCATTTATGGCTTATGGATACCACCCCATTGATCATGTATGTTTCATGTAAATTTTCAATTTAAGTTCTAGGAAAGAGAGAAAAGAAACTCAATACAGGTATGGTTGAAAAAACTATTTGTTTATGTGCACAATGAATTAGAATATTGTGAATATCTCTTCTTTGGCTTGGGAGGAAGACATGCAGATAAGAAAGCACTAAAGCAAACTTGATCATTAGGCTGATAGTTGGGTGGATTATTTAGCGATAACTAGATCCTGGAAGTGAGAGCTTCCTTAGGGGCTGTCAATCTACACATTTTAAATAATTAAGTTTATAAAACATAGTAGAAAGTACTTGTATCAATTTAAAAATATTATTGAAACTAATTATACAAGAATTACTTGTTAGAAAAAGATATGCTAGAATGTTAAATATAGCAAAATGTGGGTCAATGCCTATGCTAAATGGTTGGGGTCTATTCCAAAAAATTAGGTAGGGGTCTACAATTAAGTAGAGACGTATAAAATTAGATTTGGTTATGTGTAAGTGAAAGGAACTTATTGGAAATTTACCTGATAGTGAACCATCAATGGTCAAGGTGATCATCATCAGTTGGGGGAACCATCATTGATTGTCTAACTATCACCAATTGAGACTAACCATCACCAGTTAAGGCTAACCATCATTAGTTGCTTGTTGGTGGAACTACGTTGGTGTTGTTTATTGATAGGATTCAGAAGGTAAGTTCTAAGAGGTGAGTAAGGGCTAGACTAATTTTGAAATGAAAATACAATAAGTGAATACTAGAAAACAAATACTTGTCTTACCAGAAGTCAGTTGGGTGGATGGCTGATATGGATTACTCATTGTAAAAGTTGGTCATGATGTTGGTATAGTAACAATATTTTTATAACTCGATGGAGAGATGGTGGTAAGTTGGCTCCCTAGTATGGCTATTGGATTGTTAAAGTGCTTGAAAATGATTGACCTACAAAAAGAGATTTTGGATACACAAAGCTCTTGATAATTATTATAGATGGATCTAACCTCCCATGCCTCTCTCTCTTATAGGCATAAGCAAGAGGTGGAAGTGAAGGTGTAACTAGGCCATCTAAATATAAAGTATCCATATAAAGTCTCACAACAAGATTTAGACAAGCTATATTTAGAAAATCAATTTGGTGGTTTGCATGTGGTTTGCATGCTAAAAGTCTAGGTGGTGTAACCTAACAGTCACTAGTTAGAGTGACCATCATCAGTCAACCTGATCGTCATCAAACATGACTGAAGGTAAAAAGGTGGCTAAGCTAGGCTAGGTTAGTTAGGTAAAAATAACTATGGGTTGGGTTTAGTTAGGGGTTAAAAGGTGGATGCTCCCAAGAGGGTCCTAAGACAGTAAAGAGGATTATGACCTTCAAAATTATAATGTGCAAATTTTTTGTGTCTACAATTTCCCCTTTTTGTTATGCAACTTGAATCAACAAGCTACAAAACAAAAAAACTAACGCTGGTCAAAGGTCTCGTTACCATGAGTATGAAAGAAGTATTCCCCCTCAAACTGAGATTTGATGAGGAAAAGTAGAATTGGGTCAAGGTTTGATAATGGGTAGATGGTGGGTCATGAGGTAGGTGACAAAAAGAATGGTTGGTCATTTAAAATGCAAAAATGTGCACAAAATGCAACTAAGTGTGATAGGCATGATCATAGAAAGACTAAAGTTGCCAATGTTGGTAAAAATAAGGGTAAGTGCTAAGAAGACAAGTGATCAGTGTATCACATGACCAGATTTAGGCATGGCGATTGGATATACATGTTAGTCTCCAAGGTAGGGTTAGTATTTCCTTGGGTATCCAAGGAAATAAGTGCTCATGATGAAAACACCAATGGGTCAAGTGTCATAGGTATCTGAGGTAAGAAGTGCTCCCAAAAAGACACAAATGATCTAGTTGTGCACTAGGTGGTGTAAAAAATGAATAGTCAACAAGGCAAGGTTGGTTTACATGGTCAAAAGTACTAAGCATGGTCAATGCAAAAATATGTGAATAGGTTGGGTTAAATATGACTAATGTCGAGTTAGATGTGGCCAAAGGTGAGGGGTTGGTTAGAGGGGGTGGTCAAGTTGACTCCATGTGCACTATGCAAGTGGATGCTACCTACATAGTTCCATGGACATAATATCCAACTAAAACTCTAGGCCAAATGTATTCCTTCCCATTTGGGTAGATAAAATTTTGAGTAGCTAAGTGAGATGCTTAAAAAGTTATCACCAGGGGGGCCACCACTAGATGAGAGTGCAGAGTAGGTGGCAGTGGTCCCAGTGCTCTAAGGGCTTAATGTATCTATTTTGATAGACACTAATATATAGTGTTTTGATTCTAGCTTATGTGTCGATTCAATGAGATGTACATGTTTTGAGAGAGATGTTATACATTGTTACATGTATTATTTATGATGACATGATGTATATGATGTATGGTGCATTTTTTATGATGTGTGTTTATGGTTCATGGTTTATATGCTTAATGTGGCTATTCATGTTTATGTTTGTGGTTGATGTTCTATGTTTTCTTCATATGCTTTATGAGATGTTTGACTCAGTAACCTAGGTATGTGATGCTAGAAAGATAGTTATGATGTTCTAATTTTATTCATGGACATGATGGGATGTGTTATTGATGGATATATGTTATGTGATAATGTACTTGTAATGGATTTGTTGATGGTTTGTTGACACATTGTGTATGAGTTGATGTTATAAGATGAATTATGGTATATGATGTTTTGATCATTGCTTTTGTTTATGCTCAGGATGACTATATGTTGACATGATGTTTTGATGGTAGATAGATAGAATTATGTTTATGGAATGATGTGATATGATTCACTTTCATGGTGCTTTGTTCATAGATAGGTAGGTGATGTGGTCCATGGACATAGCTCATAATGTTATGCTTCTGATTTGATATTTGTTATTTATGATCATGGAGATAAAATGTGGATATGGTACATAAAGTAAGTAGATAACAAACTAAATGTTGAGGGTGGTGAGAGGGTTCATGAGAGGTATGTCTACATAAACCAATAAAAGATAAGAAAATAAACATGATGCCTCTTCATTGGTAAGGACAAAAATGAAACTCAGAGTCAAATTGGCTTAGTGAAAATAAGACTTTCAAATCCTTCACATTAGTGTGCTTTGGTTGGTAAATAGGTATCTTGATCACATTGCATCAAGTAAGCTCGTAATCCCATGTATATGATAAACGGAAGGAGGATGGGTGGAATTGAAACCTTTTGTGAGACTATCCTGCCTCTTTTGTAGGCTTTCAATAGGATAGTATAAGTAAGTATATGCTCATATATAAAGTGTAGACTGATCAATGCAGGAAGTCTACTTAAGAGGGTTGATTGTAGCTTTCCAAGATTATTATTTTTAGGAGAGCTGATTATGGCATGTATTATTGATTTTGTTTTTGCTTATGGGTTGTTTGATATTTTGATTTTTATTGGGGTTGGAAAAGTTGTTCAATGTGAGAAGTTTTCAAAAAATTACTAACTTTTGATAAGTGCTTTACTTAGCCATCCTTCAAGGGAGTGGTGTAAGTTTATGTGCCTAGTTCAAATTCTTTTGATAGTTTTCCTTCAAGGGATTAGTCTACAAATGCTAAGAATGACCCATATTTAGTTGTGATTTTGATATTGCTTTTACTTTTGCTTTTGTTTTATTTTATTTAACATAGACTTGCTTATACATGCTCAAGGGGTTACCTTTATGAAGGAAAAGCTATAGGTATAAGAAGGTTCAATAGGTGAAAAGAGGTGTAGGTGACAAGAACCATGGGAACTGATCTTGAGGAGATGGGAAGTACCATGAGAATCATGTCATAGGTAGAGCCATAGTACCCATAGTTTAAGATTAAGTTATGACTGTGACAGATAATCACATGATTTAGCTATAGTTAGTTACCCCTAAAAAGAGGGAAATGAATGTGGTTGTAGGGGATGAGATTAAGTTAGATCAATGGTGATTATGATCCTTCTTTAACAATATAAAGGATGCAGATGTGAAGCATTGATAGGCTCAGGTTTTGGTTTGCCTTCAAGAGAGGATAAATGATAAGCTCTTGATCCATACGTATGGGTTATGATGTAGGGTCCAAGCCAATTGAAAGCAAATTTTCCCCTTTTGCTTTTCTTCATATTAGTTACATGTTAATTTTCCTTGAGGATAAGATCTCCAATATTGAATTATTGCACTTTCAGGTGTTTATTATAAGCACCTTGATTCATTTGTGATAGACACAGAGATGGGAAAGAGCATCCAAATGACACTCATCAAGTAGCTCAAGTTAGGCTAAACATTTTTGATGGTAATCATCTTCCAAAATAAGGTCACACAAAGATATGTGAAGAGAGGGTATTTAGACCTTGAGAGGCAACACAACTTCAGTTTAAACACAAGGGAAAAAGGTGTAGCACTTGTAGGGGTTCAGATGCTAGTATGATATGCCCATAAGGCAAAAGGGATGTATAGGTGTCAATCCTGACCTGAGGCATTGACCATTTTAGTAAGCATGTTGTTAAGGGTTTTGTTAGAGGCCTCTATTTGTTCATTTTCTTGTGGATGATAGGGTGATGAAAAACTAATTTTTATACCAAATACATCATAAATGCCTTAAACTTGTTTGTTTTTGAAGGATTTTCCAATTGGTGATGATCTTATGGGGAACACCAAAGTGATAGATGATATGATGGGTGATAAATTCGATAATATTTTTAGCTTTTATCGAGACAAGAGGAATAAACTCCACCCATTTGGTGAAATATTCAATCATAATGATGACAGAGTGATGTCATTGTGAAGAGTGGGGGTTAATTTCACTAATAAGGTCCAGACCCCATTGTGAAAAAGGTTAGAAGTCAGTGGAAACTTGAAGACTATGGTTGGGTACATGATGTGAATTAATGTGTTGTTGACACTGGACACATAATCACAATAGCTTTGGTTAAGGGTAGGCTAGTAATATCCTAGGCAAAGGATGTGCTTAGCCATAGTGATTCCACTAAAGTGAACCCCACAAATACCATCATGTGTTTCCTTGATAGCGTGAGAGGCTTCGAGACCATAGAGGTAACAAAATAGGAGGCCATCAAAACTGCATTTATAAAGGATGCCTCCCATAATGGTATAAAAAGAGGTGATTTAAATAAATGCTTGATAGGTATTCCTAGAGAGGCCAAATGGAACTATGCCAAGGTTTAGGTAGTCGAAGGTGCATTGATACCATGGGCCAAGCTAGATCTCCTTCACATTAAAGATGATTGGAGTGTCTGATTTGATGTAGGAAGGTTTGGTGAGGTGATGGACAATGACTGATAAATTAGAGTTCAATGGTGTTGATGAGATCTAAGAAGTAAGAGAAGCCATGGTGTCAGTAAACTTGTTAGTAGATCATGAGGTGGTTTGAATATGGTAATGTTTAAATGATGTCAATAGTTCTACAACTAACTATTTGTATAGTTGCAAAATCTCATTCTTACACTGGTAGATGTCATTAACTAGATTGACCATAAGTTAGGAGTTGTTAAAGATGTTGATTGTTCTGACTCCCAAGGCTAATGCAGTTTGGAGACCTATTACTAAGGCTTCATATTTGACCACATTGTTGGTACATTCAAAGTCAAGTTTAAAATATAAAGGAAGTGGTTCATTAACAAGGGGATAAGGATGATATTGGCTCCCCCACCATGTTGACATTTAGAACCATCAAAGAACATGGTTACATGATTGGTGAAATCTACTTGGGATAGGCTTGTGATGGACTCGTCTAGAAATTCAAGAGGAGGAGATTGGTTGCTTGGCAGGGATGCATCAGCCAACTGGTTAATAATGACTTGCCCCTTAATGGACTTCTTTTTTAGGAATTCATGGTCAAAATTGGCTAAAATCATGAGCCATTTGGCCATACATTAGTTTTGGTATGGCTTGGAGTGCATGTACTTGAGCGGGTCCATATTTGTTATAACAAAAATTTTATGGTTAAGAAGGTAGTGGTGGAGTTTGGTGGCCACAAATACTAAGGCTAAACATAGTCTTTTGGTGTGAGTATACCAAGTTTCATAGTCTATAACGGTGTGGCTTATGTAATAGATAACTTGTTCTTTGTGTTATTCATCTTGATGGGCAGGCATTACCCTTAGGGAATGATCAATGGCAGAGATATAAAGGTAGAAAGGTTGGTCATCTTTAGGAGGTGTGAGGACAGGTGGAGATAAAAGGTACTCTTTGAGTGCATCAAAGGCCTTTTGACAATCAACATTCCACTTGAAAGAGATTTCCTTTTTCAAGAGGTGATGGAAGGGCTGATAGTAATCTGAGAGCTGAGAAATGAGGCAGTGAATGGATTAGAGCTTCCCCTGCAAACTATGGAGTTACTTAAGATTAGTCAGAGGTAGCATGTTGAGGATGACTTTGATCTTGGTTAGATCAACCTCAATTCCCTGAAGGAAAATGATCAAGCCAAGGAGTTTTCTTGATAAGACCCCAAAAATACATTTCTTGGGATTGAGGTAGACATGGTAATAGAGGAGTCTCTCAAAGATAATCTTGAGAATAGCTAAGTGGTCCTTGTAAAGTTTAGATTTTTTGAAGAATTCATCCATGTAGTCCTTGATGATTATTTGGATAAGATTATGGAAGATGTAGGTTATAACATATTTTTAGGTTACACCAGCATTCTTAAGATTGAAGGGCATGACCCTATAACAAAAAGTCCCCCATGGGATGATAAAGGTAGTTTTGTGTTGATATTGAGGGGAAATCAAAATTTTATTATAATCTAATAATCCATCTATGAGAGATAGCATCTCGTGGCCTACTGTAAGATCAACAAGTTGGTCAATGCTAGGTAGAGGAAAGTCATCTTTTAGGCAAGTGAGGTTGAGGTCACGAAACTCCACATAGAGATTTAGTCCCCTTGTGGCTTTAGTGATAGGCACAATGTTTTAAATCCACTAGGAATAATTAATGGGTTGAATGAAGTTGATAGAGAAGAGACATTGAAGATATTTTTTGACAAGAAGCGATATGCAAGGATGCATTCATCAAAATTTCTATCTGACAGGCGTGGCATCATGATTTGTTACAATGTTGTGAGTGGCAATGTTCAAGTCAATACTAGGCATATGTACATATGACTAGGCGAATTCAATGTTGTGGTCTTAAAGGAAGGTAGAAAAGTCGTGAAGTTCTTTTAGGATGATAGATTGGCCCAATTTTACAATATGAGGGTTACCTAAAGTGCCTATGTCAATATTCGTGGTGTATTCATTTAAAATGGTTGAGGTCTCTAGAGGTAAGGATTTATGTATGGAGGAGTTAGGTACACCAAGGTAGGCGAGAATAGAATCATCATCCTAGCACTGGATAGTTTAATGGAATAGAGTCTTCTCCCACTAGTTCAAGATGGATAAAAGGGATATATATTTGTGCCCCTTCCTTTTGATAAGTTAGGGGGTCAAGGGTAATCATGTTGATAAAAAAAAAGTTAGGTGAGATAATGTCCTCATCCTCATACTCAGGTAGAGGGGGTGCTAGTGAGGAAAGGGTCTCTTGTTTGATGATGGTAGTGGTAGGTTGTATGGATTTCTTCTTATTGGGTAGAATGAAGCCAAGTTCATGCTTCTCATGAGGCTTTTGGGTCTCAATCAAGGTCAATGTGTGTGGTTCATTCTCATATCATCCTATTTCAAATCTTTTCCAGGCAAACCTATGAAGGTATATTTTGGTGAAGTTTAGGTTGTCTAAGTAAGAGAATGTAGAGGTGAATAGTTTTGGGGAAGAGGAGGTCATGACAAAATCAAGTGGCTTGTCAATTCCCCCATATATAAAACTCAGAGGCCCCAAGGTAGTGATGGATCTAATGTTGGGGTCATAACCTAGATGGTGGTTGAGTTTCTCATACTCTTGGGGAGTAGGAAAAGCATTGAGGGTAAAGAGTTGGTATTCTTCAAGGGTAAGGCAGAAGAAAGTAGATTCCAAGGGATCAATGATGGGTATTTGGTCCATAATAATAGATGAACTGGTAAATGCCATTATGGAAGGATAAGCAATGGCTTCATTTTTTTTGGTTGAGGGCTTGGCGATTAATGCTTTGGGTGCTATTGTTAGAGGTAGGAGGATGTCATTAGGTCATTAAGTCATGTTGTATGTTGTGAAAGGCCTTGAGTTATCTTGTATGGTAACAACCTAACCCTCATGCTTGGATTTGACACAATGGTGAAGGGTAAAAGGTACGCAACCCATAACACAAATATAAGGTCTCCCTAGTAGAACATTGTAGTGAAATTCACCTTCGACCACATAGAAGCGTTCAGGGAGTGTGTGTAGTTTGAGCTGAATGTGGAGAATAATGGTTCCCAAGGTAGTAGTCATGGTGTCATTAAAGGATATAAAGATAGTTGAAGTTTGGGATATGACATTTTTGGTAATTTGAGTTGGTCATAGGCATAGGAAGAGATGATGTTGATGTTGGCCCCACCATCGATCATAACCTATTTGATGCAGGTTTAGTTGATGTGGGCAGTAATGAAGAGAGGAGGATTTGGATCCTCAGGGTAGATAGAGGGTATCTCTGAGCCCTTGAAAGTAATAAGGGTGGAGAGTTGGAGAGCACCTATGAAGGCTTATATAGGTGGGGAAGTTGATACTCTGGCTATTGGTAATCTAATAAGGATTGGTGCATCAAATATTATGTGGGATGGTGTAACCAATGATGATGGGTGACACATGTTAAATAGAGCTTAATTTTGAAGCAAAGTTGAGGGGTGGGGCCCCAAGATAGAAGGCAAGGTAGAGGGAGGTAAAATCTTAGCCATATGGCTCTTCAACAGTTTCACACCCTTAGTTAGTTCAAGTTGAGGTTTGGGTATAGGCTTACATGAGGTTAATTCCACTTTCAAGGATGGGTAAACCAATCTTCATGTAGGGAAGGTACCAAGAGTTTTGGAAGGTTTGGTTGGTGATACAGTCATTAGAGAGGTAGTTATTTTGGTTGAGTGAGAAGGTGAGGGGTTGGTAGAAGTTATGATCAATTTAAGAGGTGGTGGAAAAATAATGGATTGGTTGGTTAAGGGCATGCTAGAAGGTTCGGGTTTGTTCATGTAAGGAAGCCCTAACTAGTGCCAAAAAGTGGATTGATCCATGTCTGGATTTTTTACCATACCTAGCTTTTGAACAAGTTTAGAAAAAGGTTTGTATACTGCTTTAGCCTCCTAGGTAGTGGGTGTCAAGGATACACCTATGGGTTGAGGAGGAGGATTGGTAGCCTCACCTATTTCCTCAAGCAAGGGATGTAAGTTTGGACTGGGTAGCTACATCGTGAGGGGTGTTTGTGAAAAATTTGCTCCTCTGGGCATGATGTTTGTAGTTGTGGTTTGTCTTGTGATTAGGGGAGATGGTGGGTTAGGAATGGTTATTTTTTCAGATAGGCTATTCAAAATGGTGTTTGATGATTCCAAAGCCTCTATGAGTGAAGCTAAGGAGAAATGAACCTCCTCAATTTGGGCCTCCAAAGGAAGGTAAAGTGATTCCACCACCTCGATGGGTGAAGTGGGGGAGAAGCATGTAGGTTTGATGGTAGGTTTCCCATTGATAAGTGTATTAAGGACCATATTAATTATGTGGGCATCATGAGAACATTTAGCTTGTGTGTCATTGGTTTTGGTATGGACATAGTTAGGCAAAGGCTTCCTAAAGATACAAGAGCTTGATTTTGAGGGGCATTGGGATTATCTAACATGAGTTACCCCTTGTCGATAAGGCTCTAAACAACATTATTGTAAGTATTACATTGACTAACATCATGTCCAATTACCTGATGAAAAGCACAAAATTCATTATCATTGTACCAAGTAGGTGTTGGATGAGAAGAATCAAACTATTAAGGAGTTTTGATGGGGGGAAGCTATATGAGGTTAGCTTTTAATAGTTTCTCTAGAATTGAGGCATAAGATTCTCCAAGTAGAGTGAACTATTTTTGGTTGCTTTATTTTGGGTTCTTTATGTTTTGGTTGAAGTTAATAGGAGAATTTTGCTGATTAACATTGGGTGGAGGGGTGGTTTTAAGGATAACCTCATTCTTAGTTCCCTTACTCTTGGTTCCGGTGTTTGCTTGGTTGCCTGGTTTGGAGGAAGAGGTTTTGTTTGTCTTAAAGGTAGATTTTTTGTTTCATAACTTCATTTTTCCCTCATCTATGGCCCAATTTTATAGCTTACACACCATGGGTAAAACTTCATCAAAAGTTCTGAAGCTTTGGACACAGTGTAGAAGATATATGTTTGGCACAAGCTCAAGCAAAAAGCTCTATAAGTTCAAGTTGAGGTAAGGAGAATGAAATTTGATTAATCAAGCTTCTCCAATGGGTGATGAAATTGGCAATGGACTCATCATTGAATTACCTAATAGAATAGAGGTTGGTGATAGAGACCTTCTTAGAAATGTTAATAGAAAAGTGATCTAAGAAGACCTAAGCTAGTTGGGTGAAAGAAAAGATCAAATCCCTGGTAAGGGCACTATACCAGTCAAGTGTCAGGCCATATAAGTACATGGGGAAGGTTTGGAGGAGAAGGGAATCATCATAAGCAATCATGTAACATGCATGCCTAGAATCCCTAAGGTGTTGTTGGGGGTCCTCCTTGCTCTGGAATTTGGTAAATTTTAGAAGCTCTGATTGGGGAGGGTAAGGTCTAATAGGGACAGTGGGATGAATAGGTTCGTTACAAATCTGCTCATAAGATAGGATGTTATGATCCCATAAAATGGATGACTTGAGGTTTGTCATCTTGTCTATGAGCATCTTCATTAGTTTGGTTTGAGGTGATGGACCAAAAGAGTCGTAAGGTGGATATTGTGGTTGAGATTAGGAAACATATTGGTAATTATTTGGTGATTGAGAGGTTGTCACCTTTTGGAATGTGGATGCTAAAGGTTGGGTAGGTGGTATGTAACGACCAATGGATGATAGAGGTAGATTAGTGGGTACATACCCTTGTGGGTTAGGGATGTATCCTAGATTGGGTGAAATGGGTACCTATTGAGGAGTCCCTGTAGATTGGGAATGGATGGTAGTTGGGTTGGTAATAAAAGGAGAGGTAGTGACCTTTGTGCTAGTAGGTGGTGAAGTAGAAGGGATAAATACCCCCAAGCTTGGTAAAGGGGTATTGACTAATGGGTTGGGGTTGACAGAGGGAAGGCTAGTAGTCTAGTGGTAGGTGCTCCATCAATAAGTGAAACATGATGGGTTAACTATAGGGTTGTTCTTACGGTGGAGGAGTTATTGGTAGGGGCAGAAGGTGTAAGGGTAGCTGTTAGTTGGATAGGTTGGTTTTTAGTTGTGGCATCAAAGGGGTTAGTAGATGAAGATGCTTGGGTAGTCAAAGGTTGGGTGGTGACCATGGCAACAGGGATACCCCTCATAAGGAAATATGGCATGCCATAAGGAGGATCCTGAGGTGGAGTTGGAATCAAGGCATGGTGAGGGGAGGTGTTAAGGTAGTGTTGTAGGGAAATTGGATTATTGTCTAAAAAAGTGGTAAAGTCCATGTCTCCTTGGGAAAATACCTGATGAAAAGTAAGGCTTCTCAACGGACAAGGTGAGTCTTCTACCTCAGAGATATATTCCATAGATGAAGAGTTACAAGAGGTTGATTTGAGTGATGGGTTCTACTCTATTAGGTATCTTTGCTACTGGCAAGTGAGAACCATATAAGAAAAGGGGAGAGAAAAAAAGAATAAACTCACTACTAAAATAGGAAGAAGACAAGAAAATGATCAAGGCAAACAAGACACACACTATAAAGTATGTTAAGTCTAGAGGTTAGTTTTAATCTCACTTTTGGCTTATGCCTTAGTTTATGAGAATATGTGATAGAATTTGGCTTATGGATTAGGTACTATAGAAGTAGTCTATGGTTCATTTCAAGTTGTTTAGGTGCTCAAAATAATTTATGTTAGAATCAATACATGGCTTGGTATTGGGGCCTGCCCCTTCACTTCATGGTCCCATAGTGGTAAGTGTGTCGGGTGCTTAGCCAATATATATTGATATCTAGAGTTTATACTAAACCAGAGAGATGAGTTGGTTCTCCCCTTGGTAATGACCTCCAAGTAGGATTTCCAAGAAAGGGTAAGGTGACTGCGAGGTGATGAAATCCCAGTTGGGCCTTGTATCAAATTATTTTGATGTTTGATTGATGAAAGTGGTTTGGCTAGTGTGTGCAACAAAAGTGATGCTATGATAAGATTATTGTGCTTTAATTCAAAGTGAACTAATGTTAAAAGCAAGTAATGGATGAAATTGATTTTAAACCCAAAATAAATTTTAATTTCAATCATGAGAACAAATAAAGAGAAGAGCATACAATTGCAAATAAAAATGTGAGTAAAGACATTAGGTCCCACTGGGCATGCCAAAATGTTTCATGTAAATTTCCACTTTAAGTTCTAGGGAAGAGAGAAAATAAACCCAATATGGGTATGGTTGAAAAACCTATTTGTTTATGCACATGTTGAATCTGAAGATTGTGAAGAGCTCCTATTTAGCTTGGGAGGAATACTTGTAGATAAGAAAGCACTAAAGCAAACTTGTTTGTTAGACAGATAGTTGGGTGGATTGCTTAATGATAGCAAGATCTTAGAAGCAAGAGCTTCCTTAGGGACTATCAATCCACACATTTAAAACAATTAAGTTTATAAAATAGAGTAGAAATTACTTGCATCAATTAAAGAAGATTACTAAAACTGATTATACAAGAAGTGTTTGTTAAAGAAAGATATGTTATAATGTTAAATATAGCAAAGGCAGGTCAAAACCTATGCTAAATAGTTGGGGTCTATTCCAAAAAATTAGGCAAGCGTCTGCAAATAGGTAGAGACATAGAAAACTAGATTTGGTTGGGTGTAGGTAGGTGAAAGGATCTTGTTGGAAATTTTCTTGAAATTGAACCATCAATGGTCAAGGCGACCATCGTCGATTAGAGGAATCATCACCAGTTGTCTAACCATCACTGGTTGAGACTAACCATCATCGATTGCCTATCAATAGAACTAGGTTGGTGTTGTTGATTGATAGGATTTAGAAGTTAAGTTTTGAGAGGTAAGGGCTAGACTAATTTTGAAATGAAAATATAATAAGTGAATACCAAAAAATAAATACTTGTCTTACCATAAGTCAGTTGGGTGGATGGCTGAAACGGATTGCTCATTGTAGAAGTTGGCCATGATTTTGTTAGAGTAATAGTATTTGGATAACTCGATGGAGAGATAGCAGCAAGTTAGATCCCTGGTATGGCTATTGGATTGTTGAAGTACTTTAAGATGATTAACCTACAAAAAGAGATTCTAGATGCATAAAGCTCTTGATAACAATTGCAGATGGATCTAGCCTCCCAGGCCTCTCTCTCTTATAAGCACAAGCAAGAGGTGGAAGAGAAGGTATAACTAGGCCATCTAAATATAAATTATCCATGCAAAGGCTCACAATAATATTTAGACAATCTATATTTATAAAAGCAATGCAGTGGTTTGCATGTGGCTTGCATGCTAAAAGTCCAAACAGTGTAACCTGACTATCATCGGTTAGGCTGACCATCACCAATCATGGTTTAAGGTAAAAAGGTGGCTAGGATAGGTTAGTTAGGTCAAACTAACTATGGTTTGGTTTCATTTAGGGGTTGGAGGGTGGATGCTCCCAAGGGGGTCCTAAGACAGTAAAGAGGATTATGACCTTCAAAATCATAATATATGGATTTTTGGTGTCTATAATGTCATTAAGTGATGCAAAAATTAAGAATCAATCTTCAATAAATAAATATTCAATAACTTTCATGGAATTCTCACTTAAGCTCATAATTTGATTTAATTTGCCTAAGTAAGATTAATCAATTTTAGTGTAATTCTTCAAAAATTAGTGCACAATTAATCAAACTAGTCAGAATGTCATGTTACTACATTGTAATTTGATTGGAGAGGAATTAGAAAGTGATTTTAGTTGTGTATGGACTTTGATCCCATTTAGGATGTTGTTGACACAAAATAACATAGGCCCCTAATGTGTGCTTACAAATTAAAAGAAAAGAGTGATCTAGAGCACCAAAATGCAAAATCATCATTTTGCCTCAAAATGATTTGAGAAAATTTAGGAATCACATAAAATGCATTGCCTCATTTAGGGATATATTAGCCTAAATCGGCACTTGTATATGACAATATTAAACCATTTAGTGCATTTAAGTGATTTTGGCCTAAATTGTGCATTTAAGTGCAATTCAAGTAAGATTGAGAAGTTCAACACAATGGTGTTAGGAATTGGATGTCTACATTTTGTTCCTATTTGAGGTGTAGTGAGACATTCAGGTGAAGCAACATCTTTTCAAAGAAAAGAGTTGTCAAGAAAAAAATGGAAATGACCCATGATGCCCCCTCAAGAGGACATACTAGGATGAAAGAGAAGGATGGACTCTCGAAAAGAGAGAAAAAGTGAGATTAACCCATAGAATAGATTAAATCCAGATGAGTTAATGATTTCACATGTTGATTTCATCAATGATCAAAATATAATTAGAATAATATGGGCCCCAAGGATGGGGGGAATGTGAAGGATGCAATCCAAAAATATAAGTGACACACTTTGAACACACTCAAAGCTAGGGTGCAAGCTGCACACTATGAAACTGATCAATCCCAAGACAAGTCACACACTAACATATTTCTAGAATAAAGGCAAAAGTCCATAGAGCTTAGAATTAGAAGAAAAGGAGAATCATGTCTCCAAAGATAGAAGAAATAATAATGTGCTCTATTAGAGCAGATTTGATCATGTAATAAATAATTTTGCCTTAGTAGGTCTGATTTTGATCACTGATAAAGAATGGCTTACCCCTATAGGGTTGATTTAGATTTGTGAATTGATTCAAATATTGTGCCCTAGTATGGGTAAATTGGTAAGCAATAACTCAAGGATATAACCTAATGCATAGATTAAAGATGAGTGGGTGTAAACATAGATGTGATGGTGTAATGGCTACAAAAGCCATAAAAAACTAAGCATACAAGAATGTGAAAAGTGATGAAAATAAAAATGGAGATGGCCGAGCTGACCTGAGATACGTCATGTATCCAAGCACTCCCTACATAGTCCAAAAGGACCTCAAGCCAATGTGGTTCACTCAAAAGGGAGAAAACAAAATGAGGGATGAAGAAAACTAACCAATAATTTGATTATACTCATGATGTATGTCAAGAGATGCACATCTTGCATAGATTTGGAGTGTTAAATCCATTAAGCCTAGTTTATAATTGGTGTTCTTGAGAGTTGTTCATCAGAGTTGCATCGATGTTGAGACTTGGAACCAAACCACAAAGTGCTTGATATAGCAAAATGAAATTAGGCATCATAAGTATGATGAACTTATAATGACATTAGACTTAAATTGTGTTAAGCTAGTTCAAATGTGAATACTTATAACTAAGGATAATGATAAGAACTGCCAATACCAAAGTTATAACCATTTGCATTTAAACAAAAACAAAAACAAAAATGAACCTAACTTAAAATCAAGATATGAACAATCAGGATTTAAGTAGGAACAAGAATGTTTTAAAAGCAAAGAAAGAACAACTTAATAACAAGAGAACAAGATATGAATAATCAAGATCCAAGTGGACCATCAAGATGCACTTGGAAAAACAAAAGAAAATAACAAGACCAAACAAACAAACAATGCACATAAAATAAAATGTTTTGGTTTTTTGGTGTTTTATGAATGTTTTTGAAAATTTATAAGTATCTCAACTCGATTGAGGATTAAGAGATACATAATGGTCCAGCTCATGAAATGGCAAGAGTACCTCAAAGAGTTCTCATGAAACGCTGAGAATGTGCCGACTTAAAATGCTCACAAGATGGTGAGAGTGTAATGAAAATGAGGGATTGAGTTGACCTCAACATGAATCGATCACAACCTACATAATCCCATTAGGACCTCAAGTCACAATAATTTCACCAACACAAAAGGTGATGAAAAACTGACTAGGTCACAACAAGATCGTAAATAAAGGCAAATGAATAATAGTAATGACCAAATGATGCAATAATGCATGATAAAAAACATTGTACCTAAGTTGCCCATAGGTGGTTATAAATGGGAAACAACGTCATAATTCTGATTTACCCAAATGCGGTTATAATTAGGGGTATGAAATACAATATTGATTTGCCCATAGGCATTTATAATCAACGATACCAGATAAGATGATAGATGAAAGATAAATTTCTAAATCAAATGCCACACTACTTCATAGACTGTCATTCAACATGACATTCTAAAACTATTGAAACTAGATCAGAATCTTCTCACAGAAAGTGTAAGAAGAATCCAAAGCATGGTTAGATCAAGCATTAGGGGTATCCTAAGAAAGGAATAGAGTTCAAGATACAAGTAAGTACATGTGAAAAGGAATTGGAGATCAAAGTTAGAGTTGATACAAGAGATCAAAGAAAATAATCATATCTAGGAGGATGAAAGAGGTATGTGTAAGCATAGTCCCTACATCACTTATGCTCCTACAGCCTATCAAGCATGATCATGGATGAATTAAATAGCCATTAAAAAGCATAAAAGAGGATGGAGGCATTGAAATTGATCTTAGAGAGATGTAACTCCCCCTATGGAGTGGAGTGTTGGTTAGCCCAATTCAACCACAACTCTGAATAGGTGTACATAATTTCCTCCCCTGTCAAACATTCAACATGCATAAGAGGTGGAGATGGGTAAATTAAGGCTATTGACATAAAAAGAGTCATGTTTTCCTAAAGTGGAGCAACCAATTGACCAAATCATGCATGTTCAAGCACTCCAAAGGACAAAAATAGCAACAAGTAAGGCCTCCTCCTCCACTACCATGCCAACTTTCTTTGAGAGACCTTCATGAATAAGACTAATGCATTGGGGAGAGTTCAATTATCTTAATTTCCACTTGTATTTCTCTTGAATAAGCTACATTATGATATAATAACTACATTTATGTAGTCTACTAGTACTTTTTCTCTTCTTTTGTCTCATATTTATTATAAAAAGGGTTGAAAATGCCTTATTTTGGTATCCCTCTACCGGGTATAACAAAAATATGATTTTGTAGAGACTTGTAATGCTAGAACAAGGCCATTGAATTGAATAAATATTGGTTTTTACCTTATTTAAGCTTATATCTTGTGTGATTTTTGTGTTTGTTGATCCATTTATGCGGCATAGAGTGTTCTCCCTTGTGTATGTCCATCTCCCTTCACTTTGGTGTAAGTAGGCATGCCTTTTGCAGGTCATATACTATGTTATAGATGGTTATGCAAGTGAATAGTTGTGTAAGTTCACCAATTATGCCTTGTGTAAGACCTTTTGGCAACCCCTTCTAGTTCTAGCATAGGCCACCACCTTCATATGAAACATTTGTGCTTGAAAAACCTAATTTAGAGATTACGTGGAGTACAATTTAGTGTTTATTAGTCTTATTGTGCTATTTTAGGTGAGTAGAGGAGATACTCAACCTTGGTGCATCACCTCATTTTCAAGTTTTCGGCTTCATTCTCTCTCTTTTCGTGAATAAAGTCTTAATGTAACTTAGATAGGCTTTGTTAGTGTAGATTTTAGGGCTGCAACTTGATCCCAAATCAGGTACACTATGGTTTGAGAAGCAGTTGGATTTCTCTAGAGATTCACTCCTATTATAAGCCACCCACACGTAGGAGTGTTTTCATTGTGTCAGTTGAAACAAGTCTTAGGACTTAACAGGGTGCATTTCAACATGACAATAATAGCAATAGTTGAGATGGTCGAATTGCTCATGCTATAATTTACTCACCCCATTTGAATAAGTGAGCAGTGGAATAGAGGTTTAATCAGGAGTAAAATGTGAGAAAGTATACAATTGTAACCACTAATTTATTTTCCTAAATGAAACTATGGAGTCATTGTCTACTTCCTTAATAACCATTCAGTTAGGTGGGAACTCAACTCTCTTACCTAAATTGATGTGAGTGATATGATAAATAGATAAGAGATTGGTGGATAAAGAGGGAACACATAAAACATCATGAAATGTCCCATCATTCACTTTAACATATCATCTCCCACTAACTTCTGTGAAAGTATCATCACCCAATAAGATGGAAAGCATATAACAAGGTTCCAAAGACGAGAACATGTCATATGATAAAGCCACGTGGTGAGAAGCACAATAATCAATTACCCATGTGGAAGGTTGGGATGCAACTGCAACAAGTGTTTTGATTTTATCTTTGCTTTTTTTATTGCCTTTGGCCTTAGAAGACTCCTGTGTGTGATGAACTCTTATTGGAAGAATTAGGGACACTAATATTATACTTCTCAAGCATCTTAATCAATTAGCCAACCCACTTCTTTATGCATTTGGATTCATTATGCCCATATTTCTTACAGTAGGCACATGTGAGTCACTCTTTCTTAAGTTTTTCATCTGAAGATGAGGACTCTTTTGATGCTTTTGACTTAGCATCGCATTTTTGAGCCTTTCTTTGCTTTGGGTCCTTCTTGTTTCATTTCTTCTCTTTGCCACCATAAGCCTTATGTTTGTCATGAATCGCAATTAAGACATACAATTTAGATGACTTTAGTGTACCCATTTGAATAATCTTGTTTTTCTCCCAAGTCAAATTAGCAACAAAGTCATCCAAGAACAACATGGTCCATGTAGCTCCAAGGGCATGCTTGGTGGGGTGGGAGGTAAAAACGAAGATAAAATAATCATATTCCAATTTGGTAAGGATGAAAAGAATCAATTGATCATTCTTTTTTTCAATACCACATAGTTTTAAATGCAACCTAAATGATTTGAACTTTGTGAAGAAGTCTTGTATAGTGTCAAAATCACCTGGGCTTAAATTGATGAGCTCATTATCCAACCTAGGGAGCTTAACTTTTCACCCAAAACATGTTTTGCACCAAGTAGAACCCAAAGATCATGCAAACAGGGTTATGGAGTCTAGTGGTGCTTGAGCAGGGGTAAAAGTCTAATGAATGATAGAAACTGTCAAAATTACTTATGAGGGTTAGGAACTCCACGGAGACTAGAAAACCCTCAATATGTAGATTTTGTGCGACTTCTCCAAAAACCAATAAAACCCATTTAGTTTCTTTACAAACCTAAAAAAACTCAAAAATAATTTTTCCTCAAAGTCACCAGATGTATAAATTTTTGTAGAGTTCTAAAAATGGCCTTGAAACTCTCCAAAATGGTAAAAAATTGACTATCACGAAACTAGGTCATGTTTATAGTCGTTTTTAGAGCTTTTCCACCTTATAAATTCAATGGTGTTGTCCTTTTTTCAATTTGAGACTTTGAATATACATATTTGTATGGATTTATGAGAAACCCATCAAACCCTAAAAAACTAAAATTAATAAAAAAAAATCGAATAAGCTAGAATGTTAGATCTCACAATAGGAATAATGACATTTGGCTACAAAAAATAGTTTGATACCATATTGAAGTGGGTCACAATTGAGGATCAGTCTCGATAGGATCGAATATATAAAGCAGTAAAATCTAAAGAACAACTCAAAAGAGAATAAACTAGTCTTCACAACCAAAAAATTGTATTAACATCATTCATTAACCAAAAAATACATAGGAAGTTATATTATATAGTGAAAAATTAGGTCATCCAAAAAGATAATTAACTCAACTTACAATTAGAAATAACTAAAAATACATTTTCCTTAATGCTCTATTATTAACTTAAGTAGGTTAATTAGATCGTATAGGAAAAACCACACACTGGGAAAAAGTCTACATTAACATCTACTCTAAATAGTCCAAACCACATATTTTTATTTTGGATAAAAGTATAGATAGTTTCGATACAATTTAATTGTGTTCACTTGGTTTTAACTTCTAAAGACCTCAATTTTGTGATCTTTTGCTTCAATCACTTGTAAAATAGAAATATTTTTTCCATAATTACATAGCAATTTTTTGAAAACTTAAAAAATAATAGGGCCTTTATTATACTAGAGAATAGTCAAACTAGTTTGATATTTGTCATATCCTTAAATATTAACAATATACTTTGATAATTAGAGAAGCTCTAATAGTATATAAATTAATATTTTGTGGTGTGTGTATAAACATAACTTTATGTGTTTTTTATTTCTTCTAGAATACTTGTAAATATTCAACAATTTCTTCATAGAATATTTATTAATAAATTTTTTTAAATGTATTTATATTTATAAACATATAAAGAAGGTGAGTGTACTCTAGAGATAAGGAGCCACCCAAAATTTTAAGGATCATACACTTAATATTTTACATTACAAAATCAAGATAAGGAACTAGAATGAGGAGAAATTGAAGAAGAGAGAATATAATAATTAAAAAGTGTTAAAAAAAAAAATTAAAAACTACAAGAAAAGAAAACAAAGTACACTGATAACATTTAATTTAAATACATAATAAACATCCTAAAATAATGCCATTTAATAATAGGTAATAAATACATGTGGGGCCATTTTTTAAAAGTTCGTACAATACTAAAGAAATGTTATGGAAAACAAAAACTTGGATTGGTCTCCCTTGAAAATTTAAAGACTATGATTAATAGTAAAGAAATTTTATAGAATACATTAACTTTGATGGGAAAAAAGTGTTATACAATGTGTCACCTTCAAAACTTACAAACTTCCAGATTATATGGATTTGGGAAGAAGACAATATATTCTTTTTAGTTTTTCCAAGGCTTGAATCATCTCATTGGAGACAAAGTCGATGGAAGCAAATAGAAAATAAAAAATACACGTCTACCTTGTTTTGCATTTCAAGTACTTGACAAAACAGTTTCGCCGTGTTTGGGCATCGGAAATCATAATTCTGAAAGTTCCCAGCAATGTTTCAGAACAAGACTCCAAGAAATTAAGAATTTTTTAACTTTAACTCATTGATTTCCGTCCCGGGTTTTCATAGAGAGAAAAGTGATCCGGAAATCAAAACTAGGGGTTTCGAACTCGATTTCTCCAGTCGAGTGTTGTTAACAGTAAAAGAAATGGATTATTTTTTTGAGATGAGGAATTCGGCGAACACAGACCTGAAAAAACGGCTTGTTTGGACATGTGGCACATTAATACTATTTCGCAGAAGGTATACAACATCATAAGATTGAGAGTGATGCTGTTGTCTCTTCTCTTTACCCTTTATTCCGTCTCAATTCCTTTGCTGTTCAATTTTCCGATTATTTATTTGCTATTTTTTCAGGGCTATAACTGATCGTTAGCATTCACATTACTGCCTTCAACTAAATTTCGGATCCAGTGATTTCCTTTGCCTTTGCCTTTGCCTTTGCCTTTGCCTTTACCTTTACCTTTGCCTTTAAGCTTTCTCTTATTCTCATTGACGTGGTTGCATTACTTTGCCTTTCAACTAAAATATGGTTGTCCGAAGGAATTAAGTGATATTCGAGGCCTTTATCTGCTTCTCGGTGTTGAGATTAAGTAAAAATAAGGCTGGTTGAAATAAATCACTCGATGCCCCTTCTTTAAGCTTGTAGAACACCTATACCGTTTAGAAATTTGGTAATTGGTAAAGTTTGCAGTTTTTGGAGATTTTAGGGTTTGTTTTGGAGGCGACAGATTTGTTTGTGATATGCAACAAGAGATAATTCTGTGATGGATTCTGCTACATTTGCTCGCATTAACTCTGCACAATCTCTGGAAAATATTGAAGAAGAGTATCCAATGTGTTTGCCTGGTTTGTCATTTGCACCTCCCGAAACTCCGCAAGAGCCTATGGAATTCCTGTCAAGATCTTGGAGCATTTCGGCATTGGAGGTGTCGAAGGCTCTAGCTTCTTTTACCGGCCATGGAGGTGGGAAAACTGGATCTGTTTTTCAAGAGAGCAGTAAGTTAGCAGCATCCTCCACAAATGCACAAAAAATGCCTTTAGTTGCAGCTCCATTTGCATTTGCCTCCAACGGGACCTCGCAACTAGTTATGGAGCGGATTTTCGCACAGCCTGTGAGTTTTTAGCGTTATTTCTTCTCGTCTGTGGTTTCAGTCTATTTTTCTTACGTTCCGAATGCTCTATATAAAGAGGTAGTTGTCAAATGTTTCCAGTTATGAAACAACTAGCAGTTGCAACAGCTTTTGCTTGCGTCTCATCACCTAAGAGCTTAAATGAGAAATTTAATTGAAAACCCCATTTAGCAAGTAATATTATTTAAATATGGTTTATATGTCTGCAAGCAAATAATGCACTTACCAAACTAATAATCCAGTTGTTTTTCTCCTAACAATAAGATTACTCTGTTTGGGAGGGCATCAAATTGTTCTGTATGGTTTTGCTTGTCTGATGTACCGAATAATTTATAACAATGAACAGGATCTTTTGTAGAGCATCATTTTTGTGGTTATATTTTGAAATAATTGCTATGCATTGGAAGTGTTCAAGGTAGATATAGAGTCTAGACTCTACAGTGACATTGCCTAGTATGATATTTTGCACTCTGAATCGTGATTTGCAATGGTACGTGATTTTTTGTTTGGGGATTACATTGCAAATATATTGATTTTTATTGCAAAAGGTAAATAGGCGAGATTGAAAATACCTTCAATAGAATGAAAAAAAGTAGGAAGTGTGACATAGTGTTTGCCTTCTCTTTCTTTTTTCATCGCTTATGGAGTTCGAACCGGTAATAGTCTTTTTTCTACATGCCTATATTTTAGAAAGCTCCTTTTAAAGATTTTGTCCTCAAGTTCTCGAGATGAGTGTTATTGTTTGTGACAACAACTATACTTCCAATCATGTATCTCAATCAGGATTAGGGAAGCATGACTTCATATACTATGTTTTGTGTTGTTGCTCTCAGAATATCTATTCTCGCTGGGAAACTTATGGGTAGCTTTGTCTCAGTGAGATTGAGACCTTTAAAACACTCTGTCACCCAGAAACAATGTATCGAAGCTATAATGAAAACAGTATTGCCATATAATGCTTTATGAATTCCTAGTTTGGGCAGTTTTATCTGGGTCCTAGCAGGATGCTGTTTTTTCATCCTTGTAGGCAATTGTTTGGTTCTCTGTAACTTTAAGATGTTCTGCACGGTTTTCCTACCTAGGCCTTGTATTTTCAATTATGTGTCCTTCAGCTGGTTTGATGGTTATAGTGATTTTCCTATTAATGACATCAACATAAATATAATGGAAATTGTATAAGTATGATTTCATCGATTAGGTTTTATTTCAGAGCTCAGAGAAATAACATTTTTTTCTATGTTTGGGCTCAGGTTCCTAAGGTCTTTTGGTGGATTCTTGACATTTCATGTGATATGAAAACTGTATCTATCATTTTTTTTGTTTGTATGCATCTGTTTGAAGCTGATAAATACTTTCACTCTACAGGAACATTCCCACCTGACATCAAGAAAGAGTCTCCATAGTGGTGTTCCATTGACTATCCAAACTGCTGGGTCATTTGGCGGGAGTCCTCCCATTTCCCCAAGGGAGTCTGATGATCTTAAGGTGTGTTACCTATTACAGCTACTGAATGAACAGATGGCAACATGCTATAATGATGCTTCTTTCATGTCTTCATTTGTGCCACTGTGACATCTTTGCCAGTCATTTTCATGAGGCAAATGTGTTAAAAAGAATAGTATATCTTTTATATATTGTTTCCATTGTCTTATCTGGGCTTGAATTTTACTGCAACAAGCTCTTAACCCTGATCTTTGCCACACTGACCATGTTTTGAGTTATAAGGTATGGTTCCTTGAAATACAGGTTTCTTTATTTTCAGATGGATCTTTGTTAACATTTAAGTTTTCATTTTTTGGAAACACTAGTATAAGATTAAAAGCACGAGCTGCCAATTCAGACACTGGTCAATTTTTCATTGGCGAACATTGAAAGATGAGGCAAAGGAAACTTTGTCTTCTTGAACATCGGAAGAGTGATTTCTTTAGGAACTCTTGACCATTCATTTGTGCATTTTAGAGAATACTTCAGTGAAGCAATTGATGTGAGTGAAGTCTATCCGGATTTGCCGAAAATTGTTACCGTCTTATCTTGTTGCCAATTCAGAGCAGCAGTATTTAGTTGCTTGTCTGTGCTCTCTCTAGAATGCTGAAATTTCTAATTTTGTTTTGTTGAAGATGGTTACTATCTTGTCTTTTTGCCAATTCAGATTATCTATGGTTAGTTGCTTTTCTACACTTTGCTTGATGTTTTTTATAGGTGTTACTGTTGTCTTTTTGCAAATCAGAGCACCAGTGTTTAGTTGCTTGTCTGGCATCTTAGAGCACACAGATATCTAGTTGTTGCTTGGAAATTCTAACCAAGCATTTGTTGTGCAGCTCTGTAAGAATGTCAGCTCAGCAAGAACACAAATGCGGGGGAAAACAGTTGGAAGGTGGCTGAAAGATATGAAAGAGAAGAAAAAAGAGGAGGCACGCACTCACAATGCACAGGTCCATGCAGCTATTTCAGTAGCTGGTGTAGCTGCTGCAGTTGCAGCAGTTGCGGCTGCAACTGCTACTTCTGGCGAGAATGGCCAATCAAAGACAAGTATGGCAGTTGCATCAGCAGCTGCACTTGTAGCGGCACAGTGTGTTGAGGTTGCAGAGTGTATGGGAGCAGATCGGGAACAGATGGCTGCTGTGGTGAGCTCGGCTGTCAATGTTAAAAGACCTGGAGATATTATGACCCTAACTGCAGGGGCAGCCACAGGTACTTAATAAATAAATTTTTCATGAAAACTTATTTCGAGCAACTTGCATCCATTTGGAAAGTAGAGAGAATAGCTTTCTTGAATGCAATTTTCTGATTGTGATGGTGCAACTTGCATGGAGTGCATTCAATTGCCATTTTTTTCTCGCACAACCAGATTATACCATACCGATTCCAGCCCAAAGATGGCTTTCAATAAAAACTTCCATTGATATTGGATACAGCATTCTATTGTTTTTTCTGAATTCTTTCATAAAATTTATTTTCTTTTCTTCATCTATGCCTCTTAGCTTCTTAGAGGGATACTACTGTTGTTTGTTGTTTAGAGGGAAGAACTTGGGAGTTTATGCAGTACATATGTGCTTTGTCCCTGGAATTTGTTATAAAATTCTCTTCTTGTTCAATCAGCACTGCGTGGAGCAGCAACTCTGAAAGCAAGGGCGCAGAGAGAATTATGGAGCCATGCCACTGTTATTCCATATGAGAAGGGATCCAATCCATTGTCTCGGTTTAGTGGAGAGTTAGTTCCCGAGGATAATGAATCAGAACTGAGCTCCCAGGATTTTCTAGCAAGAGGAGGTGAACTTCTAAAGCGTACAAGAAAAGGTAATTTATCTTTAGAAAGGAATATCTGTTTGGATTTTGGGTGAATTGAGGGTAATTGAATTATTATTATTATTAACTAATGAACTTGTGTGCTGGTAATAGGTGTGATTCACTGGAAACAGGTCGCTGTTTATATCAACAAGAGATCACAGGTGAACAATCATTTTTGTTTGGTATTTCTAATTTTGGTGTTGTTTATGACTGCGTCACATCAAAGACTCAAGAGGTTGGAATTATTGCCTGGAGATATTATGTTTCCTGTTTCTCTTTTGCTTGATGCACATCATATGGTGACGAAAGTATACCTGCATGCATAGGAATTCAGTTAATAGTCCCTGGTTAATAGTGGATATATATCTTTTCCTGTTAATGCTCCAGAATGCAATGCAGGTGGTGGTGAAACTTAAGAGCAAGCACATTGGCGGTACATTTTCAAAGAAGAAAAAGAGTAAGGAACCTTTTTGTGCCATTTCTTTGTGTGTTTGGATTGTAGGCAGTTCTACATATAGAAAATTTCCATTTTTATATGGTTTAAATTTTCAAGAATTAATTGGTTACTTTTTTAAAGTATGCACCCACTTGTTGAATATATTGCCAGGTATTGTCTATGATGTTTGCAATGACATGCCTTCTCGGCCAGGCAGAGACTTATTAGAGGGAGGGGAACAGAGACGTCATTTTGGTCTTAAAACTGCTCGTGGACTTATGGAGTTTGAATGCAGTAATGAGAAGGAGCAGCAGATTTGGACTGAAGGCATTCGGCAATTGCTTTCTTTGGCACAAAATCAAAAGAAAAGATAGGGCAATGTTCTTCACCGTTGGTTGGATTTGGGGTAGTGTGACACCAATTACTGTGTTTGACTTTGGAGGTGGAGGATTATGTAATTCCCATACCGGTTAAATTATAAAGGAGTTAATGTGCTTCTTTCAATATGATATGTATATATAGCTTGGTTTGGACTTGCTGGGGAAGTACCACAGACAGCCCATCCATAGAAAGATGCTATGAGATTTGATTTATGTAAATTATATTAATTTTCCCAAGACACAATCCATGGTTTCTGAATCTGCAAATAATTGTTTGTATTGTTATTTATTAATGCCCTGAATGCATTTGGAGGAAGAAGCTATAAATTTTCCCTTTATTTATTAGTTGTGCTGAACATGTAAGCAGCATTAACAGTAGTATGTTAAGCAAGGGATTTGCTGATCAGAAGTAGCACATTAACTTTGGTTAAAAAACCCACTTTATGTTTGATGAACTGCCGAAAAATTTGGGTGTGATTTATTTGCTTTTGCATGGCATTCTGTTCCGTTAAAGAATCCTGATAAACGAAACGAAATCGCATCAATTGTAATTTTACAATGTGAGCAAAATTTGAAGTTTCTCATGATCTACTTTAATTTTTTATTTTTCATTAAGTCAATGGTGCAATTCTGACAGCCCAGACCACCTATCTGTCACTGACATGGAGTTTAGGAGAAGCTGCAGCAGAAGTGTATCTAATGCAATTGATTTTATCAGCCACACTACGAATTGATTACAACAAATTGACAGCTTCATCTTAGGCCTTTTTAACACCAACAAAAGAACCCTTCCCCCAGTTTGGTCTGCTTATTATGAGGTCTCTTCAACACCTTTATCACAACCCCTACCTCGTTGTGGTATCCTTGATGCAAGGAGTAACTACTAACGACACATTATATTGGAGTGGGAAGCGTTCCCTCCTGTACCATTATCTTTTTTCCTTGCCCATTTTTGTTATGGGGGTTTTGTTGCATTTTTTTCCTATGTTGATCCCATATTGTACATTTTGTATTACAAGATTGAGAAGTCAATAATTTCAGCGTTTATTTTGGAAAAAGAGTAAAGCATGGTTAAGCTGTTTGTTTAACTGAATTGATCATAAATAATCACAACTCCGAAATATGGTTGACCATGGGACTCTGAGAAAGTCTAGGTCGTGGTTTGGGTTTTATGCAAAATGTAATCATGGTTTTGTGCATTTGGCCAAAAATCAACGAGAAGTCCTACCTTGATCTTTTTTTCTAACCGAGTGATGTATTTCTGTTCTTGCTGCAACATGCATGAATGATGTTGTCTTCTCCCTTATTTTTTTTCACTATGCAATGATTCAGTTTGAATATAAGATTATCTGGGCTACAACGGTAGTGTTATTATTATCATAGATGGATTGGTCTAAGAATAATGTAATAATGGATATCTGTTTCAAGATGAAACAATTCTCGAGTATGCACATATGAACTTAGAAGAATGTTGTCCCAGCATGAAGGTGAGGCATGGCAGTACGTGTCTGAATTTAAAAGGATAGCGTCCTAGCATGAGGATGAAACATGGCTTGAGAAGAAAATAGAACCATCTGCAGAGATGGAGGACCTTCGAAGCCCAGGGATTTATTATCCCCATGAAATCTCTTGCAAGAACTATGAGATTTTCTTCTGTGGATTTCTTGGGAAGTTCATAGAGTGGTTAAGGATTTCTATTATTCGATTTGTCAAAAGCAGCCCATTCCATGAGGATAACTTATTCGTTTGGCATAAGTTGGTTATGTCACCGAAGGCCAGATTGATTATTAGACCCAAAAAACTTTAGAAGGGTGCGTGACTAAATTTAAATTAATTGTTAATTTTGGGAGGGGCGGGTGAGGGGAACACATGGACATGTCCATTATTTTTCAAAAAAATAATAAAGTACATAGATGATTACAACAAATGTGGCTGGTAGGGATTCACACTCTAAGATCAACACCGTTGACATATGACACAAAAAGTTAGACAACATTAGCTAAACATGGCTATACAATAGTAGTGAAAAAAACATATCAAAACAGCAAGGTGTGTTTACTTTACCCATAGCCTCTGCTTTACTACCGTTCTTAGCATTTTGTACAAGGACTTTCATACATGCTTCAGGGGACTCATAGCCATCATTCTCTGGGTCATAAGCCACTATTTCTTGTGGAAAATAAAACATCTTGGGATTGGATTTTTTCCTTCCTTTTTCGCTGACCCCTTGAAAATACTCATTTTCCTTAATTCTTTTGAGCCGTTCTAGTTGTAGCCAGGGGGCAATCCTAAGTTAAATGACTTATTGTTGTGACACATTAAACACTGAAAAGAGAGGTTCTCGTAGTCCATGGGTTGTTCAAACATCTCTCCCTTTGGAGATTTTAACCATACTTTTCTAGGAAAAGGCTTATTCACATCCATTTGGACATAAGTTTTGGCAATAAGCAATATGTTTCTCATTATGGGTTCCAAAATAAATGCAAATCATCTCATTGAGGAAGTTTTCAATTCTTGAAAGAGTGGCAGCAATGCACAAATGTGTTGGGAGGTTAAATAGTCTTTACCCAAATTGAGGTTACCTTTGGATCTTCGTATGAAAAGTCAAAGTCAGGATTTCACAACATCACAAATAACCTTGATCTATGAAAGAACTAAGGTCTCTATTCAAACTCATTAGCTTGGTCCTCCTCTGCTATAAAAACAACAATAAAAAATCCTCTTGTACCGATGTGTATGCCCCCTTATCCTTTTACCTTTCAATTCTCCACTACCCAAGCTTGTAATTTCTTTTCACAAGGCCCTCGACCCACAAACTTACATATCAAACCCTGTTTCATTAGTGCAACAATTTCCTGCTCAATCTCATTGAGATCAAAGGTAATAATCAACTCTTCCCAAGCCACTTTGCTAGAATCTTGTCTCTATGAGGATGAAAGGTCTGAAAAATATTGTAGGGGTGGAGCAAGGAGGAATAGGTTAGTGCAACGATGATCACCCTCACCTAGGTGTAGGTGATGCAGATTATCTACAACCTTGTGAGTATCCATCATCAATTGCTACAATGCAACTCTCTGCAACACGCCCTAAACATGCAATGTGTCATGGCTTAAATGCCTAATCTCTTGGTCCTAATTTTTCAATTTTTATTTGCATGGAAAAAATTATGTTATGGGGCTAGGGTTATTTTTGAAGAAATAATTAGTGGGGTTAATTAAGATGGTTGTTGAGAAAGGCATCATACACTTCTTGTATGCAACTAGAAATGCATTATGTCTATAAATCAATCTTGGTTTAGAGAAGATAGAGCATACCTACACTTCCGATTGGGAATACATTTGTTAAGCGGGAGCATGACCAATATGGGGATCCACTAGACCCAATTAGGGGATCACTTGTCACAATATACCATGCTAGGAAGGGCTCCAAAGCCTACAGGTCAACACAATCACACAACAACCCTAAGAGAGTCCTAGGTTTAATGTTCACTCTATTCTAATAAACAAGAAAGTAAATCTAATCTAGTGCACACCAAAGCTTATGGCACAAAGTGGGGGTTAAAAACAAAATAAACTAATCTAAACATGCATAGAAGACATATATATTCATGTCAATGTATACAAAATCTTAATGCATGGGAGAGAAGCACAACTGCATTATCTATCTACTCTTACAAAGGAAAAATAAAATTAGGAATACTTACCTTGAAGATGAATTCGTTGAGCCTCAATCTCTCCATTGGCCAAGGTGCTTCACAAGAGATTGTTGTGGTATGTAAGGATAACAAAGACAAATCAACTCTAGGGTACACAACCTATCTATGCATCCAAAAGACTTCTCCACAAGACAAGATCCGTATCTCCAAAGAAAGTATGAAACTCTAAGCTTTATTCCTCAAGTAGAATGGCCAATAAGCAGATGTTCGTTCACACTTATTCTTCTTCGCTTCTCTATCCTCAAATGGCTGGAAATGAACTTGTATATATAGGTGGATCTTACCCTAAATCCTTTGGAATATGTCAGCTGTATAGGGTTGACCTAGTCGACCCTCTATGTTTTCAGGAGATAAATCACTAGATCTAGAGCTAGGTTGGCCGAAGGGCCAACAAAACTCCAAGTGAAAAATATCCATAAATAGTACAGGGTCGACCCTGTCGACCCTATACAACAATCAGAGGCTAAAAATTGTACAGGGTTGATCCAATCGATTTAGTACAATCAACTGGTGAAAGGGGGTCAAGGCAAGAAAAAAGAGGATAAAGATGTGACAAACGACTGGAATGGGTACAATTGAGAAGAATAAGCTTAGAGTAAATGGTTTTGGGAGATAAATGTGTAGATGACAAGTGGCAAAAGGGATAATAATCTTACAAAGCACCAATGGTCTACCTAACCTTTTTTCGGTGCACCCCTTAAGGTATGCACTCAGAGAGATTGAGACTTGATAGGTTCTTGCAAGATACAAAGTGTCATTAAGTGATAAAAATTTGAAAATATTATGTGTATACACTTCCCCCCAATGAGAAAATGGATATACCTTTGTTGAATTATGTTGTAGATGATATTTTGATATTATGTACCATCTCAGTCTTGTACATTTGGCAAACTCATGACCCTAGTTGTTCCTCTTAGTCCTACACATGTCTTGCTTCTACAAGCTTAACATTTGCTCTATCTTGTGTCCCTTGCCTTATCTCTTAGTTCGACCAGCCTTATATTGATGACACAAACATCCCATCTTGTCCATAATGCTTAAAATATACTTCTCACATACCTCTACAAGTTTTGACCTTGTGCCTGCTCTCCTTGGACACTAATGTCTGTGACAAACAATAGCGTCAACGTTATTGTTCCAACCTCACACAAGTCCAATGCCCCAAATTTATCCAATTTGCAAATGAAACGTATTACAATGGTCTATCTAAGTGCTTTAATGCGAGTTATCTTTTGATAAGATTGATATACATATATTATCAACTCTCACTCATTCCTCACCTAGAAAATACCAAAGAGACCAAGTCACTTATCAGAAAACACTCTATCAAGCACTCAATTGATCAAAACTTCTCTATTTCTACACCAGTCATAGGTATAACACATCTACAAGTTTAAAATACTAAAGGAGAAGCCATAAGATTATATTTGCTAAGTTACAAGCTAGGTCATTGTTGTACTTGCTTTACGCATTGCATGATTCACACACAAGCCAACACCTAGGAGAGAACTATATGAGTATGAGGCCCTCTTCTAGAGTATTAGTTATGTAGGTAGTTCCCTTTGACACTGGGGTCATTGTAGGTTAGCTTGACACTGTGTGTCCACTAACCTATTTTTATCCAGGGTCACATTAAAGATGTAAAGCTAGGGTTTTTCTATTTCACTAGGAGCGATAGTCCATAACCCATATTTGAATGCACTAGAGTGAAGGTGAAGCTAAACCCAAAAGCATTTAGGTGGTTGCAACCTATTTGAGTGCATATTCCGTATATGACACTAGCATCAAACCTAGATACTAGCATCGATGTAACTGTCCCAAGCTGATGCAAGTGTCTAATGAGTCAGAGGCACTAGAGCTAGAATTTGATGGCTAATCTAGAATTGTCTTCCTCCCTACTTCCCACCTGTACCAGATCTAACATTGTATTAACATAAAAAACAACCAATTACTCTCTTTTATGTCATTTGTATATCCACCATAGTTGTTCTTTTTATTAATAGCCTATCTCATCTTTATAAATTCAGTATATGGTACATCTGAGTTTAACACATTAATTGGCATATTATATATTTGATATTCACCCTTGTACCCTATCATTTTTATATCTTTAACCCTTTTATAGCCAAGTAGGATAGCCTCTTATCCAAATTAGGGTTAAACATGAGTAGAGGTTGGGTTGCAAGGGAAAATATGACATCGAAGAGGGATTTGATGATAGAATAGGAAGGCCATGATATGGAAAATCTTGTTGAAGCTAGTGTATCTCAACAAATAAAAATAAAATAATATGTGGTAGATGAAGATAACTAACACGACATTTCTTACAGGAAAAATTTTTAGAGGGTAAAAAGCTAAAAATAGTTGATTAAATTTAATGTTCCACATGTCTCCTAAGAAACATTGATGGTGCTTGTGTAGTAAGTGGGTCACCTTGCTTTGTGATTATTATTACAAAAAATAAGAGCTCCGCAAAAATCAATAATATAACTTCATTTATTTATTATTGCCATTTGTTTAATCTTAAATTGAGATGGATCAATATAGTATAGGGTTAAGAATATAGAAATGAATAAGCACAATGGTGATAAATAGATATATAGTAGGGCAATTAATTACAAACTCAAATAATCAATATTTTGAATTTAAACACTGAGATACACTAATATTAGTAGGTACAACTATTGATTGATATTATAATAAATGAAAAACAAGAAAACTTAGTTTATTATGCACATGCAAATTTGTGTTGAAATATGCTGGAAGTGGATTGGATCGAGATTCTGGAACAATCATCAAATTCTAGAATCTTGCACTCTATGGCCTTAGATGCTTGCATAGAATACAAACAATGGCATCTATGTTGGTGTTTGAATTGGATGTAGGTGTCCAACATAGAATATTGATTGTATCTTGATGCAAACACCTAGAACCTTCTGGTTTTTGCCTTTACTATGGTGTGTTTAGATCTCATGCACATGATGTTGCTCTTTGTCAAATGATAAAACCCTAGCTTTCTCACCATTGGAGTGACTGTGGAAAAGATGTTTTAATAGGCACAAGGTGTCGAGCTGTCTCAATAACCCCTCTCTTAATGAGTGTTGTCTACATAGCCATACTGAAAAGAGGGCATCAAACTTATACAATGTTCCACTACACATTGGCTTGTGTGTGCATAATGATGTAATACATGATAATCAAGTATATAAAGTGACATTGCTTGTAACTTAAAAAATATGGCTCATGAGTGCTCCTTCAGTACTTCAGACCTATAGATGGTTTATCCTTATGACTGATATTGAAATAAGAAAGGATAGGGAATCTTTGCTCACTTGAATTATTAATTGAGTGCTTTTGGTAAGTTGCCTTATGAGTTTCTAGGTCTTTTCTATGTGAAGAATGAATGAAGATTGATCATGCATATATAAAAATCTTTGTAAGATATATCTTGCATTAAAACACTTAGGCTGACTATAAGAAACTATTACAATTATAAATTTGATGAATTTAGGGCACTAAACACTTATTTTGGCACAAGACACTTGCATTGACGTAGACGTCTAGTTGAGATGCAAGTGTCTGAGAAGCTAAAAAATAGTTACAGGTCCAAAACTTGTAGAGGATGATATTAAGTAGGTTTATAACATTTTGAGTAGAATGAAAGGCCTGGTTATCAAAATAATATATGGTTGGACTAAGAGATAAGCAATATGTACAAGATATAGTGGATGCAAGATTTTTGACAATGGAAATGTCTAAGAACTGAAGGGTACAACTATGAGAAGTTTTAACCAAGTATACAACACTGATGTTATATATAATTCAGATTTAGTATCTACATTTATCCTCTTTTAATCTAGTAATGAAATTGCTAGTTTAAAGGAAAATAAGTTCATACTTAGGTGTATATAACACACCTTATCTTTGCATGAGTCCAACTTGAATGCTTTGTTAGTGATTGACCTGCAACCAAGAGCATGCTATAATATATAATTAATGCATATTATGAAATTGAAAGCACTTAAAATGTTTGTAAGTAAATAGAGCAAGGTTAGGAGTACACCTATGTATTGATGCAACCATCTTGTCTTTTGGCAATTTAATTTGAAAAGATGTTTCATTATGAAGTTTTGAAATTTAGATTAGGACACATAGAAATTGTAAATATAAATATATATAAATATTAGAGGATAACTTACCCCCACCCTTGGATAAAAAGTGAGTTTTCACTTGATAGTTGAGGCTAAGTCAACCATGCAACCCAATCATACTTATAACCTGGTGAGTATGAGTGATCCAATCAAATCACACTATATATCTAGTGAATCTATTTGATTCAATCAAGTCCAAATTATGAACTTGATAGCATTGAGTAATTTAATCACCTCAACCTTGCAAAAAGGTGAACCAACTACTGCAGTAGATTGAATCAATAACAATCCATCATGGTGTATGCTAAAGTTCATAAAAATATTTGAAATCTAAAACTTATTTTAATTTTACAATGTAAGGTGCTCTTTTGCATAATATATGCACCTCATATATGTCTCAAGCTAAAACCTAGATATAACAATGGTACCAATGTATAGAATGCTACCACAAATGTGTGTTTGGATTATATCACTATGCAATTTGCCAATTTTAAATTTTGCAAGTCTGAAAGATATGTTCTCATGACATGCCCCTATTGAAATCTAAAACTGAGAACTGGTATAAGTGTGGAGAACATGTTTCCATAACATGACCCCATTGCATCTAAAACTAATAACTAGTATAAATGTGGAGAACATGTTTCCATAACATGCCCCCACTAAATCTGAAACTATGAACAATTTTAGGGTCATACCTCTATGACATGCCCCCACTGATATGCCCCCTTTTTAATGTGAGGGGAAGTAGAGATTGATAGTCACCTTATGATTTAACTATTTTAAGAATATTGGAGTATTATTCTTAATTTAGTTAAGGGTATGGAACAATAAATCAATAAATAATATTGTAATAATTACAGTACTGATTTGTATAATTTATTTGAATTTCGTAGCTTTTTAAAAATAGTAATGAAATAGGAGAAATGTAACTTAGCTTAAAATTAGATTGAGACAATTGAGACAGAGGCTAAAACTAGTCGTATAGGATTGGGACAATGTCATAAACCTAGATATGGATTTCGTTCGGTGAAAGGATAGGAGCATTGAAAATAGGACACTTCAGGGTCTGACACTATAGTCCAGGTCCTGCCACTATTGTCCAAACTAGTCACAAAGATCTAAGCTTTTTGAGTTTTGTCCACTATCCTTGTGTGAGCTTGTCTATTAAATTTCAAATCTTGAATGTCGATCGATCTCCTTGTAGAGCTGATTTAATATTGAACCTTAAACCTTCATTGTGTTTGAATAAAACTTGAGAAAGAGGGGGAGGTTAGTGTGTGTAAGATGCACTGAACATGTATCCACACCCCTTGTGTGGGCACACTGCCTACATACTAATATTTCAAATAGGGATCAAGCCATATATAGTTCTCCCACTTGATATGCTTTGTGCAATAGTGTTATGTGAATTCAAAAATGCCAAACTGAGAGTGTTTGAGGTGGCTATGGAATAATGTGAGGGTTTGAATATGATGATAGTTGTATTGAATGGTTGTATGCAGAGAATATAGAAATTTGCCCCAATGGTTTTGTTTGTATTTTTGCTTTCTTTTGTAATATTTTCCAACCCTTTCTAAATGAACTTTGAATGGGATTTTATAAATATCTATTGGTCATGGGTTAAATATATTCATGCTAGGCCAACATATTGAAGAACAAGAATCGGAAGGAAACGGTCATTTGGGATCGAAATGTGATTGGACAAGAGCAGTAGAAATGAGACACCCTAGGGTCTGACACTATAGTCCAAACCCAATGCTCCTATCTTACAAGCTTGAGACTTAGGGGGATAAAATTAGCATGGAAAATGCAGCTTGATTGAGCTGAAATTAGGTCTCAAAAGTCTATAGATGACCGGTTATAAGTAAAAAAGGTGTCTAGAAGGGTTATGAGAGCATGCAAGAGTGTCTTATGGATTGAGTGTCACAAGCCACACTCAAGCTACCAATTTGGAAATTTTATATGACTACATTTTTCACCCTTAATTTTAGTGATTCAACAAAATGAAATACTAAGATAAAAAAAGTAGAAAGCATACTTGCACTTACCTACAAGGGTGAAGCCCATGAAGTTGTGTGATACTGAGTGTGCATAGAGAGAGCACATTATGAAATATAAATCTATAAGATAAAATAAAGAGTAAATCAGTTCTTACTAGATACATTATATCTAAAATAAGAATGTATAAAAGTTGGGTAAGAGAGAGAGGAAAATAAATATACCTCACCAGGTACGTTAACCAATACAAAACCTGTTGAGATTCTGAGTGGTATTGAGTGATGCTGGATATGTGTTGTACCAAAAGTAATATTATGAATGGAGCTGAGTACTCAATTCCTTGAGAGTAGCTCAAGAATGCAAAGGCTAGCCCTTTGGCTCCATCATTGCCTACTAAGTGAAGCTATGTGATCATGCAAGTTCTAATTGATGTCTGGACTGTGTGCACAATCTCTCTGAGTAGGTGGTTCAAGAATACAAAGGCCAGCTAGACCTTTGGCTCTATCGTTGCCCACTAAGTGAAACTATAAACTAATACCGGTATGGATGTGCGTCGTATGAGATGGATCTTGAAGCCCATGAATTATCTAAAATTTGATAATATGGTGTGGATAGTTGAATGTATACTGAAAACTAGGCCAATCTTGGCCACTCTGAAAGGAGGATATTAGGTTTGTATGAAAGCCACTTTGAAACTGGGAACCAAACTTATGTAAAAGCCACTCATGAATGTGGAGGTTAGGCCTGTATGAAGGCCACTTTGAAATAATTCCAACCACCTATAGATAGAATAAGGCGTGTAACTATTGAGACTGCTTGGGTAATATACTAAACTTAGAAAGAAAAGAAGACCAATGTGCCACACACATTGGCCCTAATCATTGGTGTATGTAACATGGATTCTGATCTAGAAGTTATACCAACTATCCAATCTAAAATTGGAAATGAGAGCCATCATGTCATGCATGATGCCCTCTATATCTAGATTCTCTGAGAAAAACTATATTGAAACTATTGAATCTGAACTAATCTATATGTGATAAAACTATAGCTGAGCTCACCTTTTTGCCCGTTTCTAGAAAATCTAAGTTTTTTGCTATTTGGATAGGATCATCAAAAATAGGACACCCTATTGTTCAATGTTGTTATCCATGTCTAGTGCTATTGTCCTTTGCTAAATTTGATGATTATTTTGTAATAGTCATTATTTTTCTAGTCTATTCTGCCTAGTTTGACCTCTAATTGTTGTTTTGAGTGTTCTGAAAATTGATTTTTTGATCATTAGGAGCTCTAATCTCTGTGATAAAAACTCTATTTATTTCCCCCTCTTCTAAGGGTACGAATGAATACCTTACAAGGACTACCCTAAAAATAAAGAGCCCTATAAGTGTGTTATGCTACAAAATACATGATATAACAATGATAATCAAAATGATGTCTCAAAATATAACATGGTTTGTATTGGAGATTTTTAGATCAATAGGGGTATGCCTAGATATATATAAAAATGTAATAGCATGTGTAGTATACGAAATTGAAATTGAAATTGTTAGTTATTAGTTGTTAGTTGTTAAGGAGGGATGGAGCATGATGTCCATCATGGCATCCAAGGTAGTAAGAAAATACATGATGTGGATCATGGCATTAAAAATAGTGAGAAGCAAACAAACAACAAGTATATAAGGTAAGAATTAAGAAGGATACAAGAGTGGCCAAGGGGCCAAACAAACAAGGGACATGAGCACATGTCACTTAAAATGGAAAGAAAGCATACAGTGCATGTTCAAATGCCATATACACATACAATTGAAAACAAGCAAGGTTGACATGAGGGCCATAAGAACATAGAAGAGTACAAGCAAAGGACATTGACAAATGTCCTAAGACACATACAAGAATACACAATAGAAACTGGGAAATGCAATCACATCTAGCTACACAAATCAAGGAAGGAAAGCATGTAATATACTATAAATAAAATCATATCTAACACTCAAAACAATTAGTGAAAATATGCAAGACATGGAGTATAAGACTAGGTATATGCTAAGAAATACACAAGTGCTATATACTAGAGAATGTAGATAGAGTAATTTGTGTAAGCTAGTAAGTAATGTACATCATCATGATAACTAGAATGTGTGGTGTAAAAATGACATAACTTGGATGGTGTAGTCATGTAAGAGATGCCCCTAGTGGGTAAATGTATCGATGTATGTCTTGAATGTATAAATATGATGCCCCTTCAATGGGTAGAGTGAAGCAATCAAGGATATGGATGGCATTGCATACACTCAAAGAAGACCAAATGAAGCATGGTAATGTAGATAAATTGATAAACAATTGTATAGAACATTAAATGTAAGTCTAGCATGGTAGTAGAAATGTAAAGCATGGATAATGCATACAATTGAAATGTTTTTGTGTTTTAAAATTTTGTATAATTTTTGGTATTTTGTATTATTTGAATGTTTTTGGATTTTTGATGTGTTTGAATGCTTTTGTATTTTGATAATAATCTATGTACAATCAATCATGAGAAGACTATGTACAATAAATACGGAGAAACTATGTACAAGTAAAAAAGAAACTATGTACAAGTAAAAAATAAACTATGTACAAGTAATTCCAAGGAAGCTATATACAATCAATTTTGAAGAATTATGTACAAGTGAGATAAAAGGAAACTATGTACAAGCAAGATGAAAGGAAAATATGTACAAGTATATGAATAAAGCAATATGTACACAATGACATAAAAGACTAGGCTGGAGGGGGTAAAGGGTTCAAGGATGGAGCCCACTGGGGAAGGAGATGGAAGAAGGGATCAAAATAATCATCAAATGCCTTAAGATCATCATCATAAGTATCATCATATGCCACAAATTTTGTATTCATGTTGGCTATCTCCTCAGGTGTCAATAATATCTGTGCTTTTTGTGTAGTCAAAGATCTATCATTCGTAATGGTGTCATCCTATTGATCATGAAATTAAGGTTGCTCTGGTGGTGAAGATGTTGAGTCTCCTTTGGGATTTTTAGCTCTGGTAGTAGATGGCTTCGGTGGAAGTGGAACAGTTGATGCTGGTGGTGTGATGTAATCTAAATAGTACCCTCAACTTGTAGTTTATCCAATCTCTATTGTAAAGTTGTACATGAGTTTGTATCATGGCTTGGGATCCTATAAAAGAGACAAAATGGGTGACCATCTTGTCATGATAACTTGCTAATAGATCTATGTTATACTATAAGTAGTGTGATTAAACCATGATCAAGTAATATTTTTAGTATAATCTATGGTTGATGTTGTGTGCTACCTGCCTAAATTTGAATGACTAGCTCTATATCCATAGAGGTAACCATGTAAACTGTATGTGCTAAGTGATCTATCTATGGCCCTGAATGTAAAGTATATCTTAAGAGTGTAGTGTGAGATTCTGAGAGTGATGTAGGACATGTAATGAGATCTCTAGAGTCATCTTGATACTCTCTTGGGCCAACTAGTGTAAAACTCAATCCACACAAATAGTCATCTGTGAGTGTGGGTGTCATATCATCATTTGAAGTAGCCTAGGAATATGTATCAACATCATGTACATATAGTAACCTAGAATTTACCAAAAGGGGTAACTATGATATGGGAGTCTCATCCATTGTAGTAGTAGAAGATGGTGATGTTGTGAGAGTATCTATAACTGACAGAGTAATTATAACTATCGAAGGAGCTATATTTATAGAATCAATTGGTACTACTAGAACTATTGTTGGTGATTGTATAATTGTAATAGGTATAGGAACCATGACTAATGGAGTAGCTTGAATGATTGAAGCTGCTATGACTGGCTGAGTATCTAGAGCTGAGGACATAACTATAATTAGAAGAATGCGAGATGTCTAGTCTCTCCTACCTCATATGTATGTATCTAATCAAGAGAAATGTGATGAGGTGGTGACTAAACTATGATATGAGGTGTCCCATCTGTTGAAATAGTCGAAGATAACTTTATAATTTGGCAATATCTGAATAGATGGTTATTTGATGGGCATGTGTATAGGTACCTTCATGGAGAATCTTAACACATCGACGAAGAGTAGAAGGAACTACCCTCATAATGTATATCCAAGGTCATCCAAGTAAAATATTATAATGAAGAGGACATAGCATGACTTGGAACTATGTAGAGAGGGTTTTTGGCCCTACTATGATATCTAAAATAATGGTGCCTAATGTCTATCATGGTATATCATCAAACCCTCTAATATTCTTATAGGATTTTTAAATGGATGCCATATCTATGCCCATGGTCTGTAATAATGTGATATTACATATATTAAGTCCAAAACCACTATCAAATATAACTCTCTTAACTACATCGGTTTTGACTTGAGCTTATATGAACAATGATAAATTTTTATCAATAACTTTTTGAGAAGGCATATCCTTTTGATTAAAATAAATTGCATCTTTAATAGTTTTTAATGTGTTATCCACTAATGCAAAATAAGAAAACTATAAATCAATGGGCATAGAAGTTTGAGTGAGTGCCTAATAAAGAATGTCCTTAAACACATTGGATTTTTGAAGCAACATGTAAATCTTAGCTGGTGTGTTTCTCAGCTGATTAATAATATCATATGCCTTATGTGGATCTGCCTATGCAGGTGGGTTGAGCCTAGGACGGGAAGGAATAAGATGGAGGTGAGACTCCTAACTAGGTGGGGGAGGCATGGTGGAATGTCGAGTAACATCTCTAACTGCATTATCCACTAGCCATATAGGACTAGTAGTAGCTACGAGAGGAAAGTATAGATAATCGACAAGTCAAGGTGGTGGAAGGACAAAGTGTGTAGACTGGGCTCTCTGGTAATAGGTAGTGACTTGGGGAAGAGTAAAATAGACCATGCAACATGACTCGATATGGGATAAAGGCTCCAAGGGAGATGAGACAGGAGGTATCTTAACATGTTTAACACTGAATTTCTTAAGATCATCCCATATTATAAAAAGTAAGCATGAAATGCAAAGAATGAAGCTTTGTATTAACATATGGTAAGCTTCATCATTCATGTACATGATAGGATTGAGTATGGTCTATTTTTTTCAAGACATTCAAGAAATGTTTTTAAATAAATGAGATCAATTTTTGTTTTTATGTGAAATCTGATTTTAGATGTAAGGTGATACCTCAAAAGCAATGGGACCTAGTATATGCAACTAGGGTTTTGAAAAATGATTTTTTTAAAAAAATTACTAAGGAATTTTAAAAATTAATGTGAATTTTTGATTTAAATATGCGGGTACAAAATCAAAAAAATATTGATTTAAAGGGACCTAGTATATGCAACTAGGGTTTAGAATAAAATGATTTTTTAAAAAATTACGAAGGAATTTTAAAAATTAATGTGAATTTCTAATTTAAATATGTAGGTAAAAAATAAAAAAAATTTGAAAAATTAGGAAGGAATTTTCTCTAGGGTTTCTAATGTTTTTAAGCACAAACGAAGTAAGTCAGGTTCACCAAATGATTTAACTATTTTGGGAATATTGGAGTATTATTCCTAATTTAGTTAAGGGTTTGGAACAATAAATCAATAAATAATATTACAATAATTATAGTACTAATTTGTATAACTTATTTGACTTTCTTAGATTTCTAAAAATAGTAATGAAAGAGAAGAAATACAACTTAGCTTAAAAATGGACTGAGATAACTAATATAGAGGTTGAAACTGGCTATGTAGGACTGGGATAATGCCATGAACCTGGATTTAGATTTTATTCAATGAAAGGACATGATCACTAAAAATAGGATACTTTGAGGTTTGGCACTATATTTTAGGTCTGTCATTGTCTAAACTGGTCACAAAGATCTAAGTTTTCTGGGTTTTACCCGCTATCCTTGTCTGAGTCTGTTCATGAAATTTCAAATCTTGAATGTTGACAAAGATTATTGTAAATTTGATTAAATATCAAACCTTGGACCTTCATTAGGTTTGAATAAAACTTGAAAAAGAGGGGAATTAGTGTGTGTAAAATGCACTAAATGTGTATCCACAACCCTTATGTGGACACATTGCCTATATACCAATACTAAAAAGAGGGATTAATCCATATGTAGTTATACCACTTGATGTGCTTTGTACAATAGTGTTATACAGATGTAAAAATGCCAAATTGAGAGTACTTGAGGTGGTTAGGGGCTACTGTGAGGGTTTGAATATGTTGGTAGCTGTATTGAATGGTCGTACATAGAGAATAGGGAAATTTGCCTCAGTGGTTTTGCTTGTATTCTTGCTTATTTTTGTAATATTTTCCAACCCATTTAAAATGAACTTTGAATGGGTTTTTATAGATATCTATTGGTTATGGGTTAAATGTATTCATGCCAGGCTGACATAATGAAGAATAAGAATCAGAAGAAAATGGTCTTTGGGTTCAAAATGTGATTGGATAGGAGCACTAAAAATGGAACACCCTAGGGTTTGCAACTATAGTCCAACCTCAACACTCCTATCCTATAGGCTTGGGACCTAGGGGTATGGAATTAGCATGGGAAATGTAGCCTAACTGAGCTAGAATCAGGTCTCAAAAGTCTATGAATGACTGGTTATAATAAAAAAGGTGTCTAAAAGGGTTATGAGAGCATGCAAGAGGGTCCTATGGATTGGGTGTCATAAGCCACACTCAAGCTTCCAATTTGGATATTTTATATGACTACACCTTCCCTTAAAAAAAGATAACTGTATAATCTATGAATGTATCATGTAACATATAAGACTAACATGTCTAGGTAGATAAAGGAATGAGGTACATAGTATGTGATCACACCAAATCCTAAAATTCATGATGTGAATCATGGTAATGTCTAGATAGTAATGGTAAAATATTAACAAGAAATCAAACACACACATGATAACATTCAAAATTAAATCAAAAGACAATGGTCCAAGGAGACCTTAATCAAGGGGCATATTCAAATGCCACATAATCGAAGGGAGATGACTTATTCAAATGTCCACAAGGCAAGGAATGACACATTCAAATGTCGATATAATATACATTGACATATTTGAATGTCAAAGTAAGCAAACAAAGGCATGGGGACCACAAACAATAGAACATATTCAAATGCTCAAACAATCAAGACAAAATCAAACAAGGCAAGACATTCAAGGAAGTGCATAAGAATATAGCATGAAACAAAAACAACCAATATAAACACATCATACTTGTTATTATATAAATGTGTTAGTAGAAAATGTTAAGTACATAACATATCAAGTACACTGTGAAAGATATAAGCATGGATAAAGACATGTGTAAGTATATAAACTCAAACATGATAATGGAAAAATGATCATTGATTAGTGTAACATGGGTGTATCATAATCAAAGAAATGGATGCCCCCAATGTCCATATGACATGAGTAGATGAAAGGCTCAACATCTGAAAATACATAGATCATGTGCCTTGGTATGCTTGTATGACACTCAAAATATGCGTGAAGCATATGTATATATATAAAGGAATGATATGCTATCTACCAACATAGAATAAACATTGCTAAGGAGCTAATAAAACATGTATATGCTAAAAGTATTTTTAAATTTTTGACTTTTTTTTCGTATTTTTGATATATTAGAAAAGAAAAGACTATCCTATGATCTCATCCAAAAGATACACATAGATATCTCCCCAATGGGAACCTAGTACAATAAATTGGTGGTACTGCCAAGGAACATGTATTGGTGTAATATATGGCACTACAGGATCTATAATGCTTGGTGTATGTCTAATATGACTCTATGGTAACGAGGCAATAATAAAAGGAATAGGGGTTCATGGAACCCATCACTAAATACTCTATGTTTTTTTTGAAGTAGAAACAATAGGAATATATGTAGATGCTCTAGATATTTGAATATAGTGTGTAGTAGATAAGGATTTCATAGAATCCATTGTGTGTCTATGATGTAATAGTATCTCAAGTACTAGCCATTTATGAAAGGGGATTGCCTATTGATTACCCTTTCATGAATAATTAACCTTATTAGGTTTAATTATTAACTACCCAGGTATAAATTCATTTTGTTGAAGTGGATGCTCATATAGAATTTCAAAAACTCTAATTACTTGATTGACATGAATGTATTTAACATGCCCGTATATAGTAGAAATTATTACATGAAATGTTTATATCCAAGGTCATACCAATAACATATCAAAGATTCCCATGTATGGTATAATATAAAAAGTAGTAACCACATGCGTTGGACCCACGTGTAAAGGTAAGTTAATCTCACCAAGAACCTGTTGTGAGGTCCTCTCGAATTATCTAACTGATTTAGTAGGAAGATGTAACTCATCATGTGTATAATCTAAATGTGCAAGTAATTTCATGGTGAAAATGTTTTCACTTGCACCATTATCAATCATAACATTGTGTATAGGCTGGTGATCAAGGTATGTTCTAATGAATAAAAAATGAATATCTAAATTGTCATCAATAATCTCACTATCATCAAAAGTAATAAAGGTATTTAAATTATAAGAGGTGTATGTTGTGTATAAGTACCAATAATCCAATCTAATGGGTGCCCATAATGTGGTGGAGAATGATGTGCATTATATGCTATTTGTACTTTTGGTTCCTTTTTAAGATGGTCTTGCAAAGGATTGTTAAATATCTTTTGATTCTAGTGATCACCAAGTTGTGAACTTGATTCCTTTGGAGTATCATCAAATGTAATCTATTGGTCATCGATAAGGTCTTGGATCTTATTCTTTAAGTTAAAAAATTGATTCATAGAATGCCTAGGGCCTTGGTGATAGTCACAATAATCAGTTGAATCATATCCTTTTGAACTCATATCAACCTCTATATGATGAGGGAGAAATATGAGGTGACACTCCATAAGCTTAAAAAGTAATGAAGCTAGAGACTTAGGTAAATATTTAAATTATTTCCTTAATGAATTAGATAAGACAAGTCAATTAGGTTTTTGTGACACTAAATTAACCATAATAGTTATTTCATTTTTAGATTATGTGGGTTTTACCTTATAACTTAGTTTGATAGTAAACTTGATATTTGATGTAGTTGGTTTGTTTTCTAAAAATCTTAAGTTTGTTCAATGAGATAAGTTTCATTTTATGATCATGAACAATATGACACAAGTCATCAAAATATTTGAAATTTTTAAAATAATGGACTCATGTAATGGGGAAAATGAACTTTGCTTGAAGATGTCTTGAAGCTCCTTGTCTACCATTGGATTGGTCATTTTAGCCAACATTGTCTTGTATCTTAAGACATATTCATTAATGGGTTCATTGGTTCCTTGTTTTCTTTTATAATTTGGGTAAAGGAAATCTTTTTAGTAATGTTGATAGAGAAGTGTGGAAAAAACTAATTTGTAAGAGGTTTGACTACTTTTACTGATTAGATTGGTAAGTCATATAACCACCTTAGAGCATAGTCCTTGAGGCTCCTTGGAAATAGATTAGTCAAAAGTTTATCATTGAAATCATAATCAAGGCATGTTGCATAGAAAAATCAAAAATGCTATTTAGGATCACCTTTGCCATCATAAAATGTGAACTTAAGTGCAACAAAATTAGTTGGCAAGGGGTGTAAAGATATTTTAAGTGTAAGAGGATTATGCAACACCTCTTATAATTAAATAGCATAAGGTGATTTTGTATAATTTTATTCAAAATTTGTAACCTCAACTTGAATTTTTTTTAAAGTTTGGATAGGATCTTTCACATCTTGATAATTAAGGTTTGAAATTTGAGAAGTCACCAAGGGAGGAGTACCCATAGTTTGAGTTGATATAGGCATTAAACCAACAAATGGGTTGAAGTGTTAATGTTTCCCATGCAATACGTAACAATAGTAGGATTTGTTTTGGGGAACAAAGGTGTAAATACATAACCCATGACCCAATTAAAATTATGAGAAGATGATGTGCTCAAGGGGAGGGTTATTTGTATGGAATCAGTTATAATACCACCTAATGATTCACCATCACTAGGTTAGGATGCCTTAGCCTTAACATGTTTGTTGATTTCATCTCTTGTAACATACAAAAACACATCCATTAAACTCATATTTTTATTAAGATGAGTGACTAATTATTCTTTATATTCCATTTAAAAATGAGGCTTTTAAATAACATTTTATATTGCTTACAAATGAAAAATTTAGAATTTAAAACAAAGTACAACAAAATAAAACCCTATAAAATAAAAAAATATTGCATTCACATGGGTTAGGTTCACCAAATATTTAACCCTAAATTGAGATGAATCAATATAATATAGGGTTGAGAATATAGAAATGAATAAGTACAAGGGTGATAAATAGATCTATAGTAAGGTAATTAGTTGTAAACTCAGATAAATAATATTTTGAATTTAAATTTTGAGATATGCTACAAATAACTATAGATTGATATTAAAATAAATGAAAAAAAGTACCTATCTAGTCTATTGTGCACATGCAAATCTATGCTAAAATAGGCTGGAAGTGAACTAGATTAGAACTCTAGGATAGTTATCAAATTTTGGAATCTTTCAGTTTATGGCCTTAGATGCTTGTATCAGATCCATAAAATTATGTTGATGATGGTGTCTGAGTTGGATGCCTATGTCCAATATGGATGCATCCACCTAGAACCTTCTAAGTGTTCTATCACCTTTGCTCTAATGTGTTTATATCTCACACATAGGTTATCACTCTTTATCAAATGATAACACCTTAGCTTCCCCACCCTTAGAGTGACTATGGGAAAAATGGATTGATGGGCACATGGTGTCAAGATTCCCCAAGAATACCTCTATCAATGGGCACTACCTACATAGCCAATAATCTTAAGAGGGCTTCAAAATTTTCTCCCTTACATGTTGGTTTGTGTGTGTATAAGGATTCAATGTGTGATAAAAATATATGTAGAGTGACATAGCTTGTAACTTGGAAAATATGACTCATGGAATGCTCCTTCAGTATTTCATATATGTAGCTGGGATGTCTATATGAGTAATATTGAAATGGAAAATAATAGGGAAGTTTTGCTCACTTGAATTCTTGATTGAGTTAGTTTGGTAAGTTGTCATGTGAGTTGTTAGGTCTTTGCTAGGTGATGAATGAATGAGGATTGATTATGCATATATACTGATCCTTTAAATAAATATATTGAATTAAAGAACTTAGGTTGACCATAAAGACATATTACAATTGTAAATTTGATGACTTATGGGCACTAAACACTTAGTTTGACACATGACACTTGCATTAACGTAAGTGTCTGGCTAGGATGTAAGTGTCATAGACGCTGAAAAATAGATATAGGTCCAAAACTTACAAAGGATGATAATAAGTAGGTTTATATAATTTTGAGTAGAATAGAAGGCTTGGTCATTAAAATAACATATGTTTAAACTAAAATATAATAAATAGGCACAAAAGATGGTATATGTGAGCCTTTCAGTAGTGGGAAGGACTAGGAAATGAAGGGTACAACCATGAGAAAGATTTGCCAAGTCTACAAGACCAAGGTGATATATAATTCAAATTTAGTGTCTACACCATTGTCAAAGGAAATTCAATTTTAATTAATTTTATTATTTATTTTTAAATGATTTTGATCTATGTTTTTTTGATAAGGGTAAAAGGTAGGGTTTTGAAAGGATTTTAAAACCTTTTATAAGCTCACCATAGATACAAAATTAAGGATAATCAATAAACAAAAAACCAAAACTGACCTTCACAAAAAACATGACATGAGATGACATAAAATAATCAACAATACATCGATAAAAAATCAACTAACGAGCAACAAAAATTCTAAAAAAAGGATACCAAGATACTGATCAATTATATCTTCTAAACTCTTAGTTGCTTCCATTTCATATTGCAATGCTTGCATTTTGTTGGATGGAAAGTATTTTATAGTTTTCACTTCATTGACCTCTTTCTTATTCTTTTGATTTTACTCCCCCCATTAGGACCATCTATGGTCTCCTTAACTTTCCTCTTCATAGCTTCTTATTGTGGTTTAGTGTTGTCGATGATACTTTCCTTATTCATCAATTTGATAACTTGCTGACTCACATTCGGTTTCTATATTTCCTCCATATTCTTCAATTTATTTCTAATTTTATCGATATCCTCATTCAGTTGATGTGTAACCTACATTGATTCTTTTTTATCTTGATTCTCCTCTTTTTTATCCTTAATCTATTTTTCCACATGGGATTACATGTCCAACATTTCCTTCTTCACTTTATTGAAGTCATTGACAAAATATTTTAATACACTTAGCTAGGAATATTTAGCCCATTCTATCTTATCGACTCTCATGCTAACCAAAACTTAAGGACTTGGGATAATTCATTTTGGTTGAGATACCTTCCTCTTTGCTACCTAAGCCTTCCTCAATTATTGGCTTAAAATGGACCATACTACTTTTTTTAGCACTTTCAATACTATAAATATCTACCATGGGTTTCCTATCCTTTCTAGGGCTAACAAAGACCTCAACCCTTGTATTTTTAGCGGCCTTAGAAAATTGAGTGAAGGTTTCATAATTTTTATCAATCCTATTTGTAATCACCCCTTTAGGAACAATAGAGGGTCTTGTATCCAACACTTATGAACTCAAATTTGAAGCCCCAAGATTCTAAACATAAGGGATAAGGGTGGGGGTATACGATTGATAAAGGATAAACACAAGGGATTGATGTATATGCATGTCATTTTTCTCCACCTGGTACTCTAGAACAAAATTTTCAAGTGACATTAATAGGTATACATGAATGCTAATTACCTTATTATGCCTAAAATGGTTTAGCATAATGAAGTGGTGTGAGTATAGATTAAAAAATCTTTCTTCAATGGTAACATTCTTCATAATATACATGCACACCTCTCCCCATGGAGGGGGAAAGGATGTGTGCAATATGCCATCTTCCACTTCATAGATCCTCTCTATCTTTGAAGAAACTATGTATTTATTCATTCTTGTTTCTTTGATATTTGATACTTTCAACCCATTCATGGCCACTCAAGTTAATTTGACAATAGTTTCCTCAGATACTTTAATCTCAATCCATCTCAGATTAACTACTCTATCTATCCATGCTTTATAAAAATTAAGAAACAGCCCCAAATCATTACCCTGTATCTTTTCAATATAACATATCAACCCAACCCTCTTTAGGATGCTCTATAATGTGTTATTCCTTTTAAGCATCACAAATGATATAGGTTCCACACTAAATCCTTCACCACCTATTTCAGCTTTGTCAAATAAATTATTCCTCTTGGCAACATAAACCCCTCTAGTCTAGATAGACCACATACACAAGGAGTTGTTTTGATCAACACTCAAGCTAGACCTAATAATTATTTTGTCATGACAATGATGTAAAAAAGTGGTTTTAATTTTCTCACTTGACCTTGTACATAAAATCACATGGGATATGCATCATAAATCATTCCTTCTTATCCCTATGCAACATTCCTTATTAATTATCCTATCAAGTGAATAATGGGAATTTGAGAAGCGTATTTGATATGGCCCTTTCCATTCATCATTAAGGAGATATAGAGTTACCTTCTACATTCAAGATATTGATTAATGATGGAGGCAATTAAGAAACATTATTCCATTTAATATAATTTTATTTTGATATATGTTGAGTCATGTATATTTAAGTTATTTCTATGAGTACATATGAAAATCTTTTAGAGAATGTAATACCTTACCTCAGTTATCTAGTGATATTTATGAATGTGGGATAGTCAAAAATTCTCTCTCTCTCTCTCTCTCTCTCACACACACACACACACACACACACACACACACACACACACACACACACAAACACACACACACACACACACACACACACACACACACACACACACACACACACACACACACACACACACTCACTCACTCACTCACTCTCTCTCTCTCTCTCACACACACACACACACACATGGGAGGAATTAGTAGTGGGGAGAGACCTCAAACTCTTAATGTGGGAGTTCTTAACCATCCTGTCAGGAATCTAGAACAACAAACATGCTCTGATCCCACTTGTCAGGATGCGAAACCGGAAACATACAATTGATTACCAAACTTCAAACAACTTATTATGTGGAAATAAACCAGATTCACCAAGTAACTAGAATTCAGAATAACACAGCATATGAGAGACAATACACAACTTGTATTAACACTTTATACAGAAAAGAATACAATAAAGAAGATGCCACTTCTTCTCCACCACCTTACAGAGGTTTCCCACACCTCAAGTGAACAGTAATTCTTCTCCCCAAAGCTCTCCCTCTCACAGGTCTCAACACCCAACTCAAATACAGAGTTGGTGTTCACCTCCCATGCTCCACGCACAACACAAGTGCTCCACGCACTCCACAAGCACTCCACGTGCTCCACAAGTACTCAAGGTACTTCAAGTAGATCTCCCATGAATCTGCAACAACCTGCAATTCAACAGACCATACTTATGGAAGGAACTCCCTTGCCTTCCTCTTGCTCTATCCGAGTACACACCTGTACTCCAAGTAGATCCTGCCTGATACTGCTCCCTGTTGTGTTGCTGTCTGTATGACCTTGCACACCTGCAAATCAAACAATGGTTCTGCTCACCTGTGAACCTCGACCTTGCATACACATACACCTGCAGATCAATGATCTTACTTACCATGTAGATCTCCTATGTAGGCCATGCAATTGTGACCAAGATCCTACACTCCTGAAGAACCCAGCTGGCTCTCCAATCCAGCACCAACAAACCTGGTACTGTGGCACTAGGAGGAACGCACCATTGCTCTACCTCACACACAGAAGGAGCTTATAATTATGCTCTCTTACTCCCTAGTGCACTTTTCCAATACAACCATGAGTCTATTATATAGATCTCATCCAAACAATAATTAGACATCTAATTACAATAATTAGATCCGCAGCTCTCAGTCTAAAATTAGATCTCTCCATGCAAACACTTGGTTCGTTAGTTAACTGCCCGTAGATAGCTCGCAGTCGAACCACACAGGCGACCGACGCCGGTCCCTGTCCACCTGGGGGTCACCGACACCGGCTGATCTCTGACCAACGCCGGTTGCCTTCCTGCCCTTTCCTGCCGACGTCGGTTGGCCTGACCGACGCCGGTGTCTCTGACACTCAGCAACTCTCCTGCAACCTCCTCTGTATCTGCATCAGTGAAGCTTTTAGCTCCACAATCCTAACAATCTCCCACTTGGAGATAAATAGCTGCACTGTACCTGTACCTGTACTCCGTCTAATCTGTTTCTTGGTTTGTATTCCTCTTCAAGCTCCCACCTGAAGACAACACACCACACAACCTGTGATGTACCACCTGTCATCCGAGTACCCTGCCACATCCGAACCTACAACACCTGTAGTGAAGTCCTGACCCTGCATAGCAACACCTGCTGCCGGTCCCTCTCAGAAAACCTGAGAACCCACTTCCCCGAATTGGCTCCTAACTCTGACAGCTCCCACTGCATGGGAATATTCAGGCCTATACCAGACCTCATGTGATTTCGGACACTATACCTGTCCAGCCCTTAGTGTGCTCCGGCTCTGCATCCCGAACCTCGCCAACACCTGATTCACATCAGCTCCCACTAGAGACAAAATCAACCTGTGATCTCCATGCCTCCCATGTCAAAGAATTTCGCTGCTCAAAACTCCTCATGACATGCCACTGAACTAATCTTACCCTTAGCTCAGCAAAACCCTGTATGTACACCCCTGCTAGCTAGCATAATATCCATATACAACAACAGAATGATGTTGCAATCATCATCCACTTGGTAAGTCAAACCACAGTAGTTACCTGACACTGACTGAAGCCATGCTTCATCCTCCACCTGTCAAACCTGGTACCACTGTCCTGCAGCTCCTCAAGACCATATGCCTGGTCTTCCGTCTCACGTAACCGTTCTCTCTATTCTTCTACTAAGGCATCCATTCATCTCTGTGCTTTCATCCAGCTGGCAACCCTACCAAGACACCCGTCTGGTTCTGCATCATATCCCTGCCAAGCTCACACCTGTTTCCTGGATCCTTCCTGCTATACAATCAACAACAAGTATGAAGAAGAGGAACAACGAATTTGAGGGCCTACTTACGCCTTCAGTCCTCCGTATGGGTGTTTGAGACTCCTTGACAGCTTGCTATCCACCCAAAATTTGTTACAGTGACCGACCTCGGTCACCCCATAGTCTGCATCCGACCAACGTCAGTTCTCATGCGTCTGTACCTGACTACCAACCTGCCAGCGCTGGTGTCCCTGCTGCCGACGTCGGTCCTCCTGACCGACATCAGTCTTACATTCTGTCGACGTCGGTCCCATGACCGACGTCGGTCTTACCCTGCCCGACATCGCCGGCTTCGGTCTGCACATGACCGACATCGGCACCTGTCTGTTCGACGCCGGTTCCTCCTGACCAACGCCGGTCTCTGTGTTTGCCTGTGAGTGATGACTTTTTACCCGTGAGCTCCTTTGGATCAATCTCCATGTCCAAACTGCCCTGCTCAGATGTATCTAGCCTCATCCACTGAACTCTGTCCGCCATCTCCTCCAAGAACACCAAGGCTTTCCAGTTCTTAAGCCTGTCAAATATATCTGTCTTCCGCTTAAGAACATGCATCTCCTTCCTGCTCATGTGACCAAGCCTACGAAGCCACGTCTCCGCAACAGAAGAAGAATCAGTAATATAAACAAGTAGATAAAGTATACCTGTTTTCTTACCACCAGCTAATTCAAGTGCTACCGCTGTGAGAGTTCTTGTGCATCTCTTATCACCCAATCTTTCTGAAGAAATTAGCCATATCTCCAAACCTGGGACCTGCATGACCTTCATCAACACCTGTGTGTTGGCCGCCTGCAATTTCAGCTTCACTTCCCCTTTGCCAATTCTTTGGCAAGGCTTACCAGCTCCTCTATCTGGGGCTGCATGGAAAGAGGCAACCGAATCTTTTATCCAAGATTCAACTTTATCCAAGAAACCTGCAAACACATCCTGTGCAACAACACCTGCTACATCTGTATCTTCAGTTTCTTCATGCTGATCTGTTACCAACCAACAATGTTCTTTTACCTGCTCTTTCTTTCCATCAGATCGTGAGTAACCATCTGTGCTTTTCAACTCCTCCATTCTTAGCTTACTTTAATCTGCCATTGCTCTACTCCCACTCAATCAGAAAACCCCTGAGAGTGCCCTGTAACCAAAACACAACCTGCTTCCTGCAACCTTAGCTCTGATACCACTTGTCAGGAATCTAGAACAACAAACATGCTCTGATCCCACTTGTCAGGATGCGAAACCGGAAACATACAATTGATTACCAAACTTCAAACAACTTATTATGCGGAAATAAACCAGATTCACCAAGTAACTAGAATTCAGAATAACACAGCATATGAGAGACAATACACAACTTGTATTAACACTTTATACAGAAAAGAATACAATAAAGAAGATGCCACTTCTTCTCCACCACCTTACAGAGGTTTCCCACACCTCAAGTGAACAGTAATTCTTCTCCCCAAAGCTCTCCCTCTCACAGGTCTCAACACCCAACTCAAATACAGAGTTGGTGTTCACCTCCCATGCTCCACGCACAACACAAGTGCTCCACGCACTCCACAAGCACTCCACGTGCTCCACAAGTACTCAAGGTACTTCAAGTAGATCTCCCATGAATCTACAACAACCTGCAATTCAACAGACCATACTTATGGAAGGAACTCCCTTGCCTTCCTCTTGCTCTATCCGAGTACACACCTGTACTCCAAGTAGATCCTGCCTGATACTGCTCCCTGTTGTGTTGCTGTCTGTATGACCTTGCACACCTGCAAATCAAACAATGGTTCTGCTCACCTGTGAACCTCGACCTTGCATACACATACACCTGCAGATCAATGATCTTACTTACCATGTAGATCTCCTATGTAGGCCATGCAATTGTGACCAAGATCCTACACTCCTGAAGAACCCAGCTGGCTCTCCAATCCAGCACCAACAAACCTGGTACTGTGGCACTAGGAGGAACGCACCATTGCTCTACCTCACACACAAAAAGAGCTTATAATTATGCTCTCTTACTCCCTAGTGCACTTTTCCAATACAACCATGAGTCTATTATATAGATCTCATCCAAACAATAATTAGACATCTAATTACAATAATTAGATCCGCAGCTCTCAGTCTAAAATTAGATCTCTCCATGCAAACACTTGGTTCGTTAGTTAACTGCCCGTAGATAGCTCGCAGTCGAACCACACAGGCGACCGACGCCGGTCCCTGTCTGCCTGGGGGTCGCCGACGCCGGCCGATCTCTGACCGACGCCGGTTGCCTTCCTGCCCTTTCCTGCCGACGTCGGTTGGCCTGACCGACGCCGGTGTCTCTGACACTCAGCAACTCTCTTGCAACCTCCTCTGTATCTGCATCAGTGAAGCTTTTAGCTCCACAATCCTAACACATCCTTGGTTTAACCCTCTAACCCTAAATTTATAGAGAGGCCAATTTATTCATAGATATGCTAAATAGGGGATGGGGGGTGGAAAATAAGGGGAAAGAGTGGATAAGGGTGTGGGTTTTCAACCCAAGCTTAGGGGGACATTAACATCCAATCCCAACCACTCGGTCTAGCCATTAGGGGCATATCTATGATTTTGTGAAGTATCAATTTGAATTATATTTTGTTTTCATTTTTGAATAATTTTTCCATGAATATATTTAAGTGATCAAGTTTCATAAGTAATTATTAATATAATAATTTTTTGTCATAACTTATTTTCACCATGCTATCTACATGCATGTTTGAAATGATCATAAAAAGATGCACTCTGTACGATTTGTAAGAATTAGATTGATTATAAATTATATTTAACATTTTGTGTGGGCTAAGCTATATTTACATAATGAAGAAGTTATTTTATTTTCTCAAAGACATAAAGAAAGTGAAAAAATGTAAATGGTTGGAAAGTTATAAAACAAATAACATGCGCCTTTTAATATATTATGTTTTGAATTTGATATTATATTGATTGGTTACAATTATGAGAGTACAATTATTTTTATATGATATTTCAAACTTTTGAGTTTATATGCTGTTCTTGCCAATGTACTTTATGAGAAATTAAATTCCAAATTGTAAAGAGATCATTAAAAATGACAAATTTTAGAATAAAGTAGTATCAAGAGTTGTTCTTGCCATCATCTCTTATAATTGGTTTAGTTGGATCAAAAGATCACAAAGATATGTTTTGTCTATGATCTTCAAGAATTGGATTGATTGTAACTTGCATTTCAATTTCATCTATGATAGATATATTTCAATAGTGAACTAGATATTTTTATTTCTTGACAACAAAATACACATGTTTTTTAATAGATTTTGTTTAAAATTTTGTTTTTTAATTGATGTTATATTGACTGGCTAGAATTAAGCATGTACAATTAGTTTTTTACAAAATTTTAAAGTTGTAACTTTATTTTTTGTTCCTACTAATGTATTTATCATTGAAAACGGAACTAAAGGACCATGCATTAAAGAGGAAATGCAAAGTATTTTAGAGTCTAATTATAGTTGGAATGATTTCAATACAATTTATTGTCTTAATTATGTAAGTAATTAAATAAATATTTTATTTTGTAGTGACTTTATTGATATATAGTATATAATTTATTTTTTTGTTTTAATTAATAGATAAAATTTGTTGCATTCAAATCTCAAAGGAAATATTTCAGCAAAAGTGATACTAAAAAAATAAAAACATAGGCATTTAGATAGTCTAAGTGGTAAGTGGTCTATGTTAAGCATACAAGTGAAAGAGGGAATCCATAGTTACACATATTAGATTTTAATTTATTTTGTTACTTTTTTTTACTACTTAATAAATATACATTCATAGGTTGAGTTATAATTTTTTTATATACTTTTCTGAAAGTAATTAGCTCTGTTATGCATGATTTGATGTTATGCATATATATAAATAGATTTTATTCATTTTATTCAAATGCTTCCCAACATAACATGTAAATTATTTAGAAATAAAATTAAAATCTAAAATGTTATCAATTTAGAAGGAAAATAGATATATCCCATAATTATATTAAGATAAAAAAATTTAACTACAAAAAACAATAACACATTTAGACTTCAAAAGTAGTGCAATTAAAAATATGTTTATAAGTAATCTAAACATGGGTTTACTATCAAATATTTTAAACTATTAAAATTTCTTTCTATGTTTACAAATTTTTGCTCTTAAAAAAAAAAAAATTAACTTAGAATTTAAGACCAAGTAAACCAACATCAAGGTCATAAAAAAATATGCTATTAACTTAATTGAGACAAAATATGAGTATTGTATCTTGAAACTATTGTGCATATTTTAATGTGAATGTTTGTGTAAAACCAAAATATATCATAATAAGAATGCAAAATCAAATATAATTATACTTGAAAGTTCTAACATAGTTTAATCATATTTTCTCAAATAAAAAACTCAATATAAAACTATGAATACAGATGTTAAAATCCTAGATTCTCATGCATAACACATGGATGGGTACTAAAAATCTATCTTGATGCTATTATAAACTACTTACAATTAAAAAACAAAAACCATCACACCATTTACTATGTTGAATCCACTCAACAAATCTTACTTTCAATACTAATGTTAAAATTCTAGAAGACATAAGAACGAATGTTAATTATAATGATGTTATATTATAATTTAAAAAATAAATTTGAATCTATGACACCCATGGGTAAAAAAATATAATGAATGAATTTACAAAACTTATGCCACCAAAAAAGTGAGTATTAATGCCAACTTAATTATGAAAACAATAGTCATGAGAAATATATTCATAATACCAACTCCATTTTTCTTAACTTGTCATTGTCCTCTTTTGTTTGATATTCATCTATTTATTGAAATAAAACAATTCTTTATAGTTAAGAATAAAGTTATAATGTAAAATATTATATATAAAAAATAATTCATTTCTTATTTTCTTAGAGTGACTTCAATAAACAAGATTGCATTATCTAAAAAATAGTTCTATCAAGTTAAAAGAACTTATCTCCTTCTTATAAATCTCATGTCCACGGAGTAGGATTATCCCTTAGTGGTTCCATTATTAATGTCATATTTTTGTAAGATTATTAATTAAGAGTGTCAAACTCTACAATTTTTTAGTGGTTCCATTATTAATGTCATATTTTTGTAAGATTATTAATTAAGAGTGTCAAACTCTACAATTTTTTTGTGGTTTCATTATTTTGTAAGATTATTAATTAAGAGTGTCAAACTCTACAATTTTTTCATCAAATTCTTGCTTGACAAAATGAGATGTCCTAAAACAATAAACAAAGGTTAGGTGTCAAAATCAACTTATTACTCTTGTTGAAGAATAAAACACACAACAATTTTTTAAAGAAAATGCTAAATTCATATATCAATTAATTATGAAAAATAATTTTTAATTTTAAATTTATTAAATTTCCTCTCCAATAAGGTATTATAGTTGCATAGTAAACATTATATTTAAAACTTAAACATATAATTAAAGTTAATCTTAATTGCTAAAAACCATATGTAAACAATTGTTACTCTTGATTATTACATTGCAAACATTGTAGTTAAAAATTAAACATGATGAAAGGTTAAGTATTTATGTAATGCCAAAATATTAATTTATTCCATATGGGATCAATCACCTCATTTTTATCCATTACATTCTATTCATATGCCATTGGTGAGGACCATCTGCGCTTTATCCACCACTTAGGAATCTTCTCTACAAAGAAAAGGAGGACATAAAGTTTTTAATCGTACAATTTTTTTTTGGGATAACCTTAGAAGTGCCTTCAACATTCATTTATAATTATGTTTAATACTAAACAAGCACTTGACAGTCTCATTGACTATTTTTTAGTTATTCATCAATATCATTACAAATTAGTTCTTAATTTATGTAAATTCATCATGGTGAATAAATGCGATGGAAAAAAAAACTTAAGGACTTAAAAAACCTCCAAACATGAAATAGAAAACATGGTGAATACTGCTCTACTAATTTTTATTGATTTTGTCCTCCAAATTTCAACCCTATATCCAAACAAAAAAGCTAACCTTTGATTTATAAGAAATAATATAAACAATTTTCTAAAATACCTACATGATTAATGGCACTATTATATACAAGAAAATGAATTAAAATGTTTTGTTCTCAAATTCATTTTTAAGAACCAAATCCCCCAATACGTTATTATTCTTAAGATACATATAACATAGTGACATCATGGTTGTAAATACATAACAATCACTATAATGAAAACTGTAAATGAATTTTATTCCTTAGTAAGTCACAATCATCCATGCAAATGACTCCACAACTGAGATACAAATGCTATAAATAAGGTGGAAATATTGAAATCCCATGCATAAAAGAGTAGGTATCATTTCTTCAAGATAATATGTAACTTAGTAATTGTGTTTGGTAATTGTGCACCCCCATTGAACATGCTGATACAAAGACTAAAAAATAAAGCTTCAAGATATAAGTTCCCATCATCCTCATTTATTCAATGCATTTGGGTTCTCAAAAATACTATAACTACTACTATTACCATGAAAATAATATGAGTATTCCCCACTTTAAGGCTTGTTTAAATAGAGAAAACTTTAAGCACCATTTTTTTTAGATTGTCTACTTTAACTTATTCTTATAAAAATTATTTCTAAAAATGATATAATTAATCCTAGACATTTATCTAGATTTTATGAATGATATATCAAATATTATTAAATTATCCTAATTTTATAAACTTTCAAGATGTAATACATTTGTTCAAATATATATAAATTTATTCTTACTTATAGATAATGAATTAAACATAAATTGTAGGTGTGAAATAGTATTCATAAAAGATATCAGAAGAGTGATTTTCAAGCTATTATTGTACTAAGAAGTTGAGAGTTACAAGGTAATGATTCATAATCCATATTATTAGTGTAGTCATTTAATTTTGGTACAAGACTATTTTATGTAATGTTGTTTCCATATATTGTAATGCTTAATTCACTTGTATATAATTACTCATTTATAATACTTATCATACTCCAAAATACTCATTTTTTTACATAATTTGGATTATTTATAACCCTAATTAAGATATAAACTTGAATATTCAAATTGCACAATGTATAAAATCAATCATATACTTTAATGTAGAAGATTGAAACTGATATAAAATGCATGCTTACTAAATATGGAAAGTACAATAAAGGATAAGATACTTACAATTATTTTGTATTATGTAGGATTGAGATAAGTGGTAAGAAACAAAGTAGGAATAAATCAAGATGGTGGGTCACTCAATGGAGATTCTAGATCTCTATGGCCACCTAGACAATAATGTCAGCCTTAGGTTGATAATGTCCAACACAATGATCTGAGCTAGATGGTTTCATCCTTGGATATTTTTATTCTCTTTTTTGATATATTTAAGTGCATCTATTTCTACTTCATCTTTATGTGCAATCCTGAGGTTTGATCATATGTGTGGCACCTATAAATCCATCTCCTTCATCTGAAACCCTATATCTAATTATGAGGGGATAAAACCTACAGAACCTAGGAAGTTAAATGGATTGAGTTAACCCCAATCAACCATGTTGATGATTTATTTATACTTATGTATCCAATAATATGAATATGGAAATCAAGCCCTATGTAGTTCTTACCCTTAGTTTGAATGTGCAATTATTCTTCTTTACTATATCAATACATGTACTTATCTAGCCTTCGACAATTGACAATGTTCACTCTTAACTTGGCTTGGTATAATTTAGACTTGGTTGATGATTGCTCTTAGTGATTGATTCATGATATGTGAAGAATAGGTAAATTTTGATCAATGTGTGGTAATATATAAATGCTTGATAAATAAGTGAAATATGTCTAATAAGTATATAATTGATTTGTATTTATATATATCTATTTTATAAATTTATCACATCACCAACATGCTATAAAAATAAGCTAACCCATAAGAATGATTTGATTTTAAAAATTACTTTTGTCAAGTGAAGGAAAAAACTATAAAATTTGGTCGGTAACATCTAGATGATACTAAATGAATATGATGTTCTTGTTTGAGAGATATGAACACTAATTTGATGATTCAAAGATGTTTGAGTATGATAGTTTACTAGTTTGGCATAGATTGGGAGAATTATTAAGATGACTGACATCAACTTGGAATGATTGCACCCATATAGAATATGTATATGTGAGAGAATGATGAACTAGAGGCATATATGTTTGTGCAAGCCATGTAGGGTGAAGGTAGGTCAAAATTAACATTAAAAAGTGTCTAACACTAGGTTTTAGTGAATACAAATTCCCCCCATTTATTATATAATTTAAATGAAATCTTAGAACTAGAGTAAATGGATAGAGAAATACATGACTGTGTAAAACACACTTTGTATTTGGGAGAAGGATATAAAATGTACACATTTTCTCCATGTAAACATGAAATGTACTTGTAGTAGTCAATTCCCATAGAGTGAATTTTGAAATATGAACTATAATTTAATTTTGAAAAGTTTTAAGAACAAGAAAAAAGTACACTTATTATATACACCCTAATTTGGTCAAGTAACCACATGTACTATGTGTTTTGTTGCTCTTTCACATGAAGGTCTTAGTGATGGATATAATCCTTATTCACATGGTCATTTTGGGTGTTTTTATCTTTAGTATATTTTATCTTCCCTATTTGTTACACCCTAGTGGTCCTAAGTCACCTCTTCCTAGTCACAGGGGCCTCTAGCCTATCTTACTTGGTCCTAGCTTTGTTTTTAGGCCTCAAGAAACTAGCACCATTTTGAAGACAATAACACCATATGGTGAAAGTGTCCAATTATGTATCTAGTGTTTGATGGTCATTGTATCCTATGTTTGGGTCCTAACCCTACCTTGAGCCTTCTCTTATGGTTTTTATCCCTCTTTTAAGACTTGTCAGCCAATGAACAAAGGATTATATTAAAATAAAAGTTAATTATATATAAATAAAATCACAAGGAATTTTACATCTAATACTTACTATTTTGGCACATAATTACATAAAATAAACTAATAGTACAACTCAATACTCTACATACTACTCAAGAATCACATCTAGACATTACATGCTTGATCAAAGAATGGCCTAAGTGAAAGTAAGTATAACATACCATGCAAGTTTATTATTCACATACCCTAAGGGAGAATAACATAAGATCTGAGACCCCTAGCATTAGTGTTAATGTAGGCAGTATCTAGAACAACATGGGTTTCGCTCCACAAGATCATAATATCCCATAACCCAAATTTTCCCTTCCTTTTACATTTGATTTGTTTATTTTTTCATGTATGCATGTACTAATTAGGGTTTTGGAAGATATTAAACTAAAACATTGACATAGGTGAGCTAACCAAGGGCACATAACCACCTATAGGACTCCTAGAACCTCACATATCTTCCCTAAAAGTTATAGGCAATTCCTCTAAGAGGGATGTTAGCACCATAATTAGACACTAGCACCACATGGCACTACTATCCACATAAGGGTGATACTATTTGAGAATATATTTTAGCTATAGTCACATAATGGAAGGTGTCTAACTATTTCTCTATTGAACCTCTTGATCCATAAAAATACTTGTTTTATTCTAGATAAGTGCTCTTTTTCTCTATTCTTGCTATTTTGGGAAATGTTTGTCAAATCAATTATTTTCAGTTTTCATTCTAGATTATTATTATACTTATCCCTTTAATAACATAATATTTACACCATATAAGTCCAAGAATATTAAAACATTTTGTGAACCCAAATTACTTCTAATATTGCTTTAAAACCCTAGTTTTGCCTAGGGTTTACCTTCTTCCATTTTTTTGTGCATTAAATTAGGTTTACAAACTTTTTTTTTCTTGATTTTTGGAAAAACCTATCTCAATAAAATTAATATTATATTAGGGTTTCATTAATTTAATTTAATTTAATTTTTTTCAAAATAACCCTCTTTCAAACACTATATCCACATACTAGGTCCCTATACATAAAAATACTAGAAATTAGGGCTTCACTTACAATCGTAATTTTTTTTATACATTAGGTTAAATTTTTCTCATCATTGCACATATACTATGTTAGATCAAATTATACCTCTTGTGTGATTTCTATTCATTATTTACAATATCTTCTTTGGAAAGTTTAAATGGCATCTAATAAGTCTCCTACCCCTCACCCAATTGATGAATTTTTGATTTTTTTTCATAATTATAATAATGAATGGACAAATTTTCAAGATTGTACATTAGAAAATGATAATGAATTAATTTAAAATGATGATGATGAATATTTTTATAATTATGGATATGAGGATTACTATGAGCATGTTAATGAAAATGTTGATGAGGATATATTAGATACATCTTCTTATCTTTCCTCTCCCTCTTCTCGTACACCTCAAAATCCAACTAACAATATAATTCCAAGAGAAGCTCTTATTGTTAGTGCTTTATTTCAATGTGATCCTATATTTTCAACTAATTTTTCTACCTCCTCATTCAAGTTAAATCAATATAATTACAATACATGAAATCCACTTTTTCATGATTCAAATAAAGTAGACAAGAGTAATGCATCTTATTTACCCTTATCAGTTAAATTAAAAAAAGAATATACCAATGATATTACACCTTTTACAAATGCAAAAAAAAAGGTAGATGAAATTATTTTATCACCTTATTTTACATTCCAAGCTCAATGCAATAATTCTTTACAACATATTGATAATGAAAATGTCTTTATCTCTTCTCCTACATGTCATGATATGAAAATGAGAACATGAATGATATTTCTTCTACCCTTGAATCCAAGATTAAAAGTAATAATCATTCATGTATCCACAAATAGTTAGTGAAAAAATTCATTGAATTACACCCACACATGATGACATGTTACAGACTAGTAAAAATATAAAATCTTCTCTTACTCTCTCTCTTAGTAAGCATGCAAATGATACATCTTCTACTCTTACTTATACAAGTGAATTAAACTCTAATTTTGATGAACCTAGGGATAATGATGATTACTATGATTATTATGAAGAGGACATGGATTCTACACATTATAGTTATCCTCCTACTTCACCTATTTATTTTGTTCAAACAAATGCTAGGTCATATGTTAAAAAACACACACACTTATTATTATGTGCATAATTTGCATAACTTACATTCACATGATAATAGAGTACCTTTTAATAAATTAACACGTGATACTTTACAAATTAAAAAAATAAGATATACCAATGAATATACTTCAAACCCCATTACTATAGTAGAACCTATTTCTCAACCTAACCTAAATGAGGGTGATATCTCATTTCCCTCTAACCAGGTCCTAAATATCACACCTCCAGAGGTTATGAAGAGAAAACCAATCCTCCCTAAGATAGATTCATAATGAAATATACCAATGGCTAAGATAAATAACAAAATTTAAGCATTAAATAAACCCCTTAATGATGATAATATACCTTCACAAGTGGTAATTTAATTAATGCATGCCATGGGTAATTTTCAACAATAAGTACAACTCACATTGGAGAACAAAACATACCAATATAAAGTTGATGCCAATGTTATCCATGGAAACCCTATTCCACACAAAATCTTCAATACAAGGTTGCCACCCAAATTTTAGATACCAATTGTAGTCATATAAAATGTGAAAATTGGTAACTTGAGTGTGGATTGTGACACCCAACCCATAGGTCCCTATTTCATGTAATCAAGACCCTTCTAGACATTTTTTTTCTTATTCCCAATCATCCATAGGCTTCTAGGCCCTGATTCTAGTTTAGCCAGGCTATATTTCCTATGATAATTCCATCCCCTACGTCCCGTACCTATAGGATAATAGCACCTAACTTGGAATATAGTGCTAGACCCTAGGGCGTCCATTTTCGATGCTCCTATCTAATTGAATTTTTAGCTCCAATGGTCATTTCCTTCCAGTTCTTATCCTTTTTCTTATTATCCTAACGTGAATACATTTGACCCATGACCAATAGATCTCTATAAAATCCCATTTAAAGATCATTTAAAAGGGGTTGGAAAATATCACAAAGCAAACAAGAATACAATTAAGACTACTCAGACATATTTACATATTCTCTACATACAACCATCCAATACAACCACAAGCTTATTCAAACCCTCTCACCAGTCCCTGGCCACCTCAAGCACACCTAGTTTAGCATTTTTCATCTTCCTATACACTATTACACAAATCACATCAAGTGGGATAACTACATATAGCTTGACCCCTCTTTGAATTATTGGTATGTAGACAACATTCCCACAAAAGTGGTATGGATACACATTCAATGCATCTTACACACACTACCCCACCTCTTTCTCAAAAATTTTCAAAGCATAATGGAGTCTAGGGTTTAAAGACTAAATCAGCTCTATAAGGAGTTCCATATACATCTAGCATCCAAAATTTCACAAATAGGCTCACATAGAGATAGTGGATAAAACCTAGAAAGCTCAAGCCTTTAGGACAACAATGGTAGGAAAGGACTATATAGAAGAGGACTATAACACCATCCCTAGGGTGTATTTATTGTATTTATATGTTTTCCTTCTTGCTTTGTGTAGTTAGATGTGATTGCATTTATCAATTATTATTTTGTCTCTTGTATGTGCCTTAGGACATTTTCTAGTGTCCTTTTCTTGTACTCTTCTATGTGATAATGGTTTTCACACCAACCTTACTTGTTTCCACTTATATGTGTATGTGGCATTTGAACATGCCTTATATGTTTGATTTTTAGTTTGAGTGACATGTGCCCATGTCCCTTATTTTTTTGGCCCCTTGGCCACTCTTGTATGCTTCTTACTTCTTGCCTTGTGTGCTTGTTTGATTGTTACTTCTCTATTATTTGCAATGCCATGATCCACATCTTACATTATCCTAATTTCTTAGATGCCATGATGGACATCATGCTTCATCCCTCCATGACACATAACAACTAACATTTCCAATTTCAATTGCATACATTAAACACACTATTACATTGTTATATCTATCTAGGCATACCCCTATTTGATATAACAAATATCCAATACAAACCATGATATATCTTGAGACATCATTTCAATTATCATTGCTATATCATATATTTCACAACATAACACACTTACAAGGATCTTTCTTTTGAGGTCAGTCATTTTAGGGTCTTCATTCCTACCTTCAGAAGAGGAAGCAATAAATAGGGGTTTTATCATAGAGATCAGAGCTCCTACTAGTCAAAAAATTAGTTTTCAGAACACTTAGAATAATAATCAGAGGTCAAACCAGGTAGAATAGACCAAAAAATAGTGATGATTATAGAACAATTATCAGTTTCATTGAAAGACAATAACATCAAACATGGACAACAATACCAGATAATAGGGTGTTTTATTTTTGGTGCTCCTATATAAATAAAAAAAACTTAGATTTTATAGAAATGGGTAGAAAAGTTAGCTTACCTATAGTTTTTAGAGATACAAATCAGTCCAGATTCAATAGTTTTAGTACAATTTTTCTCAAAGAATCTAGATATAGGGGGCATCATGCATGGCATGATGGCTCTCACTTCCAGTTTTGGATTGGGTAGTTGGTATAACTTCTAGATTAGAATCCATGTTATAGACACTAGTGATTGGGGGTAATGTGTGCAACACATATGACTTCTTTTCTTTTTGAGTTTAGTATATTACCTAGGCATTCTAAATAGTTATGTGACTTATTCTATCTATAGGTGGTTGGCATCATTTTAGAGTGGATTTCATACAAGCATAACCTCCACATTTTTGAGTGGCTTCCACATAAGCCTATGGCCCAATTTTAGAGTGGATTTTATACAAGCCTAATCTCCACCCTTTTTCTAAGTTGGCCAAGATTGGCCTAGTTTCTCATACACATTTAGCTATCCATGCCATATTGTCAGATTAAAGAGCATTCATGGAATTCAAGATCCATCTCATATGACACACATTCATACTAGTATCATTTTATAGATTCACTTCATAGGAAAACAATGGAGCCAAAGGCCTAGCTAGCCTTTGTATTCTTGAGCCACCTACTCAAAGGGATTAGACACATAGTCCAAACATTGATTAGAACATGTATGATCGAATATCTTAACTTAATTGGTAATGATGGATCTAAAGGGCTAGCCTTTACATTGTTGAACCACTCCTAGGGAATTGAGCACTCAACTCTATTTATAATATTATTCTTGGTATAACACATACCCAACATTATCCAACATCACTCATCATCACTCAAAAATACAATAAGTTTTAAATTAGTGCATGTACTTGCAGAGGTGTATTCATTCCTTTCTCTTCCTCTCTTTTTTACCCAACTTTGTATATTTTTATTTAGATACAGAGTATCTAGTAAGAACTAATCTACTCTTTGTTTTCTCTTACATATTTACACTTTATGATGTGCTCTTTCTATGCACACCCAACATCACATAGCTTCATGGGCTTCACCCTTATAGGGAAGTTTAGGTACACTTTCTATTTTTCCTTTATCATAGTATTTCATTTTGATACATCACTAGAATAAAGGGGGGGCAAATGTAGTCATATAAAATGTGAAAATCGGTAACTTGAGTGTGGCTTGTGACACCTAACCCATAGGTCCCTATTGCATGCTCTCATGACCCTTCTAGACATCTTTTTGCTTATTCCCAGTCATCTATAAGCTTTTAGGACCTAATTCTAGCTCAGTCAAGCTATATTTCCTACGATAATTCCATCCCCCTAGGTCCTATACCTTCTAAACAATAACACCTAACTTAGATTATAACATCAAACTCTAGGGTGTCCATTTCTAGTGATCTTATCCAATTGCATTTTTAGCTCCAATGGTCATTTCCTTTTAGTTATTATGCTTCTTCTTGTTAGACTAATGCAAATACATTCGACCCATGACTAATAAATATCTATAAAATCCCATACAAATTTCTTTTAGAAGGGTTTAGAAAATATCACAAAGAAATCAAGAATACAGGAAAGACTACTCAAGAATATTTCCCTAGTCTTTACATATAATGATCCAATACAACCACAAGCTTATTCAAACCCTCACACCAGTCCCTAGCCACCTCAATCACACCTAGTTTAAAATTTTTCATCTTCATATACACTATTTCACAAAGCACATCAAGTGGGAGAACTACATATGGCTTGATCCCTCTTTAGAGTATTAGTATGTAGGCAGTGTGCCGACACAAGGGTTGTGGATACATGTTCAGTGCATATTACACACACTACCCCTCTCTTTCTCAAAGTTTTTCAAAGAATAATGGAGTCTAGGGTTTAAAGACTAAATCATCTCTACAAGGAGTTCCATAGACATCCAACATCCAAAATTTCATAGATAGGCTCACATAGAGACTGAATAAAACCTAGAAAGCTTAGGCCTCTAGGACAATAATAGTAGAAGAGGACTATAGCATCAGACCCTAGGGTGTCCTATTTTGGTGCTCATATGATTTCACAAAATGAAGGATAGATCCTGATTCATGACACTCTCCTAGTCTTGTACAACAAATTTTAGACCATGTCTTAGTCGTTTCAATCCAGTTTAAGCTAAGTTACAATTTTCCTCACTTATTACTATTTTTAAAAAGGTTTAAATTATAATTAAATTATACAAATAAGTAGTTTAATTATCCAAATATTATTTATTTATTTAATTAACTTAGACCCTTAACTAAATTAGGAATAATACACTAATATTCGCAAAACTATTAAATCACCAAGGTTACCTACATTTGATGGGCATGGAGATCCATACTTGCACCTTTAGGCTTATGATAAAGCCATGAAACATGTAACCAATAATATATCTCTAATTTAATTATTATAAAGGTCCCTATATGGGGAAGAACTAAATTGGTTCCAACATACAATTCCTAATGGGTCATTACATATATATGAGGAGTTAGAAGTAGTCTTTTTCAAGCATTACATACAAAAGAAGGGACCTTGAGTCACACATGAGAGGTTAACTTCATTACACTAGGGTGAGATATAACAAACAAAAAAATATATTTTAAGATTCAAATCATGTTTGCATTAGTTGATTTACCAACTAACATATTTAGAGGTACAATACATCTTTGTTAGAGGCCTAATTTTTCTTCTTAAGGAGAAATTATTATATTAGACATCAAAATCATTTTGACATAACATTAGATTCAAAACTAGGATTAGTGGTTACACATTCATAGGTATCTTTGGATGTAGGTTTATCAAATCCCCAATCATCTAACATGGTACAAGAGCCTACTCCACTTCTGATTAAGAAACTAGTGGAACATAAATAACTGATAAAGATACTCAACAAGGGAAAATATCCACTTTAAAGAGCACCTCTTATAGTGAGTAGAGAATATGACCCATACATATGGGTTATATAATTTTTAAATAGGGATGGGTATCATGAAATATTGCTTACATTATTAGATAAGGAGGTGATCACACTTCCTCCTACTAATCATCATCTAACACACCGTTTGCATAGGGTAAAAAATAATCCATATTAAAATTCTCATAAGATAAATGGACATTCAAAAAATAATTTTTATGCACTCCAAGACTACATTGACCAGCATGTCAATCAAGGTATTATAGAATTTGCATAGGGGGAATCAATATCTCAGTCTCCACAGTCTCCTAGATCACACTCCTATATGAGAGAGTTATCCTAGGACATTCCATTTGAGGATCTATTGGTTACTCATCATATGAGTCATGTGGTTTCTAGGAAACCTATTTATGAGTGTTCTAATATACCATAGATTCAACAAATATGGAAGCTAGTTCATAGTTATTAGAGCACAAAATTAGTTCACATAGTAATTAAGATATTTAGAAATAACTATAGAGATTAGAGAACATCATCTATTTGCACAACTATTAAGATATTTGAAAATAATCATAGAGATCAAAGCACAACATAAATTCACACACCAGTTAAGATATTTGGAAACAACTACAAAGATTAGAGCATAACATCAGTTCACACACTAATTAAGATATTTGGAAATAACTATAGAGATCAAAATACAACCTCAATTTGACCACTGATCATATTTTTTACAAGAGATCATAAAGATCAAAACATAATCTAGTAGATAATCAAGAAAGTTTCTATAGATCATAGAGATTAGAGTATAATTTTAGTAAACAACCAATAAAACTCTTTGCTATAGAGTCTACACACCTAGCCACTAGTAGTGTATCACACATAGTTCTAGTGCTAGAGTCCATTACTACACCAACACAACATGAAAAGTATGGTCATTGGTTCACCATGACATCTAAGTTCATATAGTGCATACTTTAGTCACATGATCTACATGCATATATCTTACAAAACACCTATAAAACCTTTAAAAACAAATGACATTCCTAGTCCATTACACATGTATAATTAAAAATTTATAAATAAGATAAAAATTCATTACCTTTGCTTAGATAAATACCATATACCAATATCACCATTTAACACAATCAAAATAATTAAACACATGTAAACATATAAAATATAACTAGATCCAGATACCAATATACATAATGCCCATATAACAATGCACATCCATATATATAACTCATAACATAGTTTCAATAAAAATATAGTACATCACTAAATAATATGAACATGGCCACTAGGACCAACACCCTCACTCTCACTCTCATACATATCCATGATAGAATTGGAGGCTTCACTCTTCCTCCATGACCTTGAGTGATGAGTACATCTACTCTCTCTCATGATACATACCCAAATCAGTCATACACTCTACATGCTCCAACTACAGACATATGTTATCATCCATTATTTGACTACTGGACTAACCTAGAGCATTAGGTGAAGGAATGGTTCATCTATACAAATCTATGTGTGACTCATCTCTATCTATAGCTGCTCATCTATATGTGTAGTATTTATTTTAACTTAATCAAATAAATGGGCATGCACACTAAAAAAATTAGTGGTCCTCTTCACTAATCCATGCTCTATGGCATCGTCAAGAATATTTCATGTCAGTACACAGAGCACAAACTTGATGGTAGTCTCCAAATATTCATCATCACCTAAACTTGCACATACCCACATAATGCATTAGATTCCTAAACATTTAAATATATAACTAAATACACATAATGTAAAAACATATAATAATAACTTACCATCAACATACCTAAGAGGCTTCACATTTAGTACATCCTCTACAATAATCCCACCTCTTGGAAATAGAGGTTACCACCTATGATATCTCCACTAGGATATATAGTCACTAGCAACTCATATGTCATCCACATCTGGTATGTAATTTAATAGATCACACTTTATCAATAAAATTAGGGATACATCCATATCCAATGGCTAGGTCTTCTTCCTAGCCTCATTAGAGCCTAATAAATCCTTAACCACACCACTAGTGTGGGGTGCACATCTTAAATAACACCAAACTATCATGTCACCCACTCATACTGTAACCTCTCATATAAATTGAACCAATGGTCATGTAGCTAACAACTCACTCAAACTCATCTCAATTGAGCACCATCCTCATGTCATCCCTCACAGCCCTTGTAGGGCCTCCAGATAAGGTCTTTGGATGTTAAACTATCTAATAAATGTTGACATTTCATCATGCTCCTCTTGGGAATGTGGGTCATCCTAGTTCACCTATTTATAAATGACTAAGAGTGGGCCCAATCATCTTGTAAAGGAAATTATAACCTAATCACTTTTATATGCTCATATTCCCAACAATATAACAATGTAGATGATCCTATACCTCTACCACACATCTCCTGCATAAAATGGTATAAATCCTAATATAGGTGGGATGATATAGTGCACCCCATAGATTATATGATACCATGCTCCTCTATATTCTACACTATCTCATCCATTTTTTAGGAGATTGATACCTCAATCTTGTCTACAACCACAAATGAATCCAATAAAATATCTAAGAACTTTTTCAATTGTAAAACATCAGTAGTGAAAATCAGTGACAATAATATATCACTATAGATCCCTATATGATGAGTCCATATAGCCATAGAATAAAAATACCTAATAGTTCATTCTATATATTGATCTCTCATATCCTCTTATAGCACAAATATCTACCCAAAAATAGGTAAATACAAGTTCCTATACACATCCTCCATTGTCACAATTATCTCCCCAGTAGGTAACTATAAAGTGTAGGTATCTACATCCCATATCTCACATAGTTTAGTCATCATATGTTTATCCTCGGTAATTGAATTTAGGGATGCCACATGATCTAGACCCACTCTCTCTAGCATGAACATATCAACATCTATTAGGGGAAGAACCCATAAGATCTCCATCATGCTACGAATATAGAACTCTTTCATACATTCATCAACCTGTAAAAATAAAACCAAATATGACATTAAAAACATAAAATATAAGACAAATATACAATAATAGGAATCAAAATCTAGTCAACAATCACTAGACACTATCACTAAGTACATGATAAAAACATTGGATAGTAGCACCATATCCAGGACACTAGTGCTAGATCCTAGACAATAGAACCAATATCAGAACATAAGCACCACTTTTGCAAAATAGACACTAAACTATCAGATTTTAAATAAAAATAGTAAAAAATGCATTAAAAATGATAATAACAAGAAAAATTATGGGCTCCTTACCAGGGTAACCACCTTCTTGGCCTGGATAAGTGCCTTTACCTCCTCATAAAGTCTCTCCTCATCTCCTTGACATATTCTCTAGCTCATACAAATAATTAATCTTAACTAAAATGCTTAAAATGAATGGCCAAACTAATCAAATTACCTATTTAGTTAATATTTATCAAATTCCACCTCACTAATGTTGACCTTGCATGCCAATTTCACCAACTAATACTAACTTATAACTAGTAAGATATATAGAGAACCATAACTTTGATTTATGAACTATTTCTTAAACATGGGACTTAACCTCAATGTACCTCACCATATAGTGTTTAAACTAATATCCTAATCAAATTTAACTATAAAAAATGACAAAAATTATATTTACATAATAAACTCAATATAGACAAAATGTTTATCCCATTACCAATTTCAAAAATCAACTCCATCATAATAAACAAACTATTCAAACTTAAAACAACATCACACTCACTAATTAACACCAACACATCCAATCATTTCCACTTTTGGTTAGAAACCCTCATCTTAGTCTCAACTCTCTCATGAAAAGGGGGGAATACGCATAGATTGATTTATACATAGAGATTTAGACACACAGGTTCACTCATATATAACTATTTAGACACACATGTCTACTTAGATACAAACATTCAAACACACAGGTCTACTTAGATATAACTATTAAGACACATGTGTCTACTTAGATACACAAGTTCACATAGATGTACAATTTGATGTACATATATAGTTTCAATTAGATATATAGGTCTACTTTATATATATATATATATATATATATATATATATATATATATATATATATATATAGACATAAGTCTACTTAGATACAACTATGTAAACACATATGTCTACTTAGATACATAGGTTCATATAGATATACAAGTTCACTCATATATATATATATATATATATATATATATGATATGTGATCTACATCATGTCCCCAATATTGATATTTGAGTAATGTAACTATGTATTTGAAGATTTATATATATGATTTAAAGTGTATATCTATGTGAACATATGCATCTAAATATATGTAGATTACTAAGTTATACTTAGTATCATCACCAGTTTATCACCAAGTTTTCACCAATTTGGTTCATAGGACCATTTGCAGCGGTTGATCCATAGCCTTCCATTAGACCCAATTTACATACTTAGATTCAGTTTAGATATTAGAGTGGGGGAAAATAAGCCTTGTTTCTTCACACATTTAGTTTAGTACTTAGATTTAGTTTAGATATCAAAATGGGGGAAATAAAGCCTTGTTATTCCACATATTTAGTTTACATACCTAGATTCAATTTAAATATCAGAGTGGGGGCAAGTAAGCCTTGTTTCTCCACATATTTAAGTTACATACTCAAATTCAATCCAACTATCAGGGTGGGAAAAAAACAAAGTTTTTGTTCCTAATGATTTAGTTCACTATTCATATTTAGTATAGAGGACATCCACATTATGGATTTCTTCTTAACATATTTTACTCTAGCTCCTATCCACATCTCTGACCAAGAAGTGAGCTAGGGCCAAAACACATATGCACAGGTAAGTATAGGTACATGTTCCTATTTTTATTTTAATCTATTAATTTAATTTCATTGCATTACTAAAATAAAAGGGGGGAAAATGTATACACCCTAATTTGGTCAAGCAACCACAAGTATTATGTCTTTTTTTGTTCTTTCACAGGAAGGTCTTAGTGATGAATATAGTCCCTATTGCATGGTCATTTTGGGTATTTTAATATTTATTATGTCTTATCTTCCTTATTTGTTTCACCCCCAATGGTCTTAAGTCACCTCATCCCAGTCATAATAGCCCCTAGCTTGTCTTGCTTGGTCCTAGCTATATCTTTAGTCCTTAGGACAATAACACCATTTTTATGATAGTAATGCCATGTGGCACTAATGTCCAATTATAGATTTAGTTTTTGATGATCATTTTCTCCCATGTTTGGGTCCTAACCTTACTTGAGCCTTCTCTTATGTTTTTAATCCCTATTTTATGACTTGTTTGCTAGTGAAAAAGATCTTATATTTAAATAAAAGTTATTTCTATATAAAGAGCCTCACACGGCATTTTACATCTATCAGTTACTATTTTGGCACATAATTACATAAAATCAATCAATAGTACAACTCAATAGTTTGCATAATAATAAGTAATCACATCTAGACATTTCATACTTAATAAAAAAGGGCCTAAGTGAAAGTCATTAAATAATACCATACAAGTTAATTATGCATGTTCCCTAAGGGAAAACTACATGTTATTTGAGACCCTTAACATTAAGGTTAATGTAGGCATCAACTAGAACAATAGGGGTCCTGCTCTATTTAATTGTAATATCCTACAACATAGTTTTTTCCTTCCATTTGCATTTGATATGGTTGTTGTTTTATGTGTGTAAGTACTCATTAAGGTTTTGGAAGATATTTAGATAAAATAGTGACATAGGTGAGCTCTTAAAAGACATAAAACCACTTATGAGACTCCTAAAACCTCCTATAGCTTCCCTTAAAGTTATAGATAGTTCTTCCAAGAGGGACACTAGATCCATAATTTGACACTAATGCCACATGGCACTACTATCCACATAAGGGTGCTATTGTCTAAAATTATATTTTAGCTAAAGTCATCAAATGGTAGGTGTTTGCTTGTTTCTTCAGCCTTTTTTAGCCTCCTAATCCATAAAAATACCTATTTTATTCTAAAAAAGATCTCTTTCTCTCTATTCTTGCTATTTTGTAAAGGTTTTGTCAAATAATTTATTTCCAATTTTCATTCTAGTTTATTATTGTATTTAACCCTTTAACAACATAGGATTTACACTGTAACAGTCTTAAAAGGTTAAAACACTTATATACGATTAACCTGTCTTGACCTATAATGTTTTTGTAGATGATGTTTTTGTTGTCTCCAAATCTTGCACCTAAAAGAGGATGTTCAAGCTTCTTTCAGATTTTGGGCAACATTGGGACATTTTTAGGCATGTGGGTATACCTATAGAGGAAATGAACCTCTAGATTTAAAGGGATAGCTCCCTGAATTTGTCTCTACAAAATAACCTCTATCTAAACCAGCTTGATTGAAAGGAAAAGGGTTAAAAATTGCATAAAATAAACCTATTCTAAGAATGGTGATGCACCAAGATTATCTTCCACATGAATATCATATCTTAATGCATGATACTGTAGACACCAAAATAGTGTCAACCCCGCTTGGTCCCTTTCTAACTTTCACATGCCTAACCTATACTTTATTAATTTAAAATTCTTATTTTAAATTAATCATCCCCTTCAGACACCTCACCTTGGATTCCTTGCCCTTAGACCATTTATCACCCTATGACTAATCATAATTACCTAAGACCTATTTCAACTCTCCTACTAACTCTCGCACCCATTAAATCCATCTTTAGACCGTTCAACAACAACAACAGAACTTGGCAGATGGAAGAACAAGCAAAAGGCTAAAAATAGCTTTTTTACCCATTCTCTAGCTGTCAACGTCGGTCAACCATCGGCCGACGTCGGTGGTATCACCGACGTCAGTTGCTTAAAACTAAATTCTAACCTCGGTTGGCTCCTCGAATGCAAATTCTCTTACTCCTAGATCTGAATTCTTTCTCTCTTAGACTATAAAACATCAAAGGCAGGGTTTAGGATGATGTATCAACATTTTATCATCACTCTCCAGGCTAAGAAACTCTGTAGAATTCACCCCACACCAGATTGAAACGTTGCATGAGGTCTCCTACATCAGCCATAACGGGAACAAGTCTTCTACACTTCTGATTCTCCACCAAGAGCTAAGTATTCTTCTGGTTTATATTTCAGTATTTTTAAAATGCATTGGTAATTAGTCCATTAGCTATTTTTGAGTACTGTTGAGACTAAATCTGGCTTTCTTTTTGGAGAGGCTGAAAAGCCTTCCTTTTATCCTGACCCATTTTGACAACCTGTCCCCTACCTTTGTCCTTCCTAAGACTCTGTCCACTATCCTGCATCCCTGCACAAGCGTTTTAAATCTCCCAAGCCATTCTGTTGACCATAGACATACCCTAAAACCTATCCAAGGCCCATTGCTCCTACCAACATTGGCATCAAGGCCCATTGCCCCCATCGATGTCGGTAGCCTAACCAATGTTGGCAACATTGACCAACCGACAATGGTAGACTAACTGACGTCGGCAAGTATGGGAGACTTATAATAGAATATAGGTATGCATTGTCTACTTTCTATTTCCTAGTAATTCATTATTTCTCTTTATTTGACATTCTTTTTATCAACTAGTGGACTGTCATCCCTCCAGGAAGTCTTTACACTTACGAGACCGAGCATATGCTTGGCAGTCCACCATATATCTATCTAACATTTTCTTTGTTTGAGTGTCTTTCTCTCTATAGGTGTCATCCTCCACAGCCAAAGAGGAGCTCTTACAATGTCTGGATACGATGTGTAACTTAATCTGGGTATTATCTAACCCCTGACCATTATCTTTAGTTTCTTCCTTCTTATTTGAATGTAAAAAGTGAAAATGAGTAGAAACATTCTGGCACGCCTGGTGGGACCCTAGAGTTTTCCTTGGGTTCATTTCTTCTAAGACAAACTTTCATATAGGTGCATTAGGAAAATTTCTCTCTTTCTATCTTTTTATTTCAAAAATAAATCACAAGCACAAGTTAAAAAGAACTTCTTTCTTTTTTCTTGTCACTTTTTCCTTGCATTTTAGAGTAGTGAAATTCATACTCTCAACCTTTTCCTCACTTGTTTGCATCTGAACAAAACATTTCCATTTGGGTTAAAAATATATTGTATCTCATTCCTGCTTGAATGCATATTTAGCTCACTTAGTAATTAAACATGCATTATGAATAAATCATAGTGCACATATGTTACACAACCTGACCACATTCACAAAATCAAACATCTAAACATACCTGAGACAAGGTCCGACTAGGATTTCATCACCTAGAGGATACCTTACCCTTCCTGGTAATCCTACTTGGACTTCACTACCAAGGGGAGAACCCACTCTGTTCTCTGGCAGAGTATAAACTCTAGGGGAAGTATATATTGGCTAAGTGACCCAGCTTGGCTCTAGGCTCGTGAAGTGAGGGGAGCAAGCTCCTAGCACTAGGCCACGTACGGAACCTAATATAAAATTTGAGCACCAAAACTTAACCTGAAACCAACCTTAGACTACCTCTTTTAGGACCCATTCTAAAAGCCCAACTTCCCAAACACACTCTTCTAAGGCATAAGCCAACACGACTCTAAAATTTATTCTTAGGAATTTAACATTTAGAGGTTGCTTGCCTTCATCTACTTTTCTGTTCTTATCCAGTTTTTTGAGCTAGTGAGTTCGCATCGTTCTGAGGACCAAAAACAACTTAGAATTTTTCTTTTCTTCCAAAAACTTTCAATTTTCTAAGTTTTTGGAAATACACAGACACTGATATCAGTTTTTCCACTAATGTCGGCAACATATCTCACCAACATCAGTTTTTCAACTGACATCGGTCACTGTCAGCAAATTTTTCTTTCAAAACAATAAGCTTAAGACCTGAGTTTTTTGCTATCCAACATACATTCAAGTTTTATAAAACTATAAAACATAGTTTTTAGAACCTAAACCTCTTTTGCCTTGAATGGTTTTAACACATTGTAAAGCCAAAACTCTTGTTGACCATGCACAACAACAACCACTTCCACCTTCGCCTTTTATACCAAGTCACCAAATGGAGTATTTTTTAGATACTAAATGTACTCCTATCCAACCAAATCACAACCAACCTTCAATTGTTCCCGAAGGGGATCAGGACTTTGAGAAATTTCTTGACCTTAATGTCAAGGCTCTCCAACACTATCTCGCAAGAAACCAAACATGAGGTCTTTCAGGTACCCCTATTTATGGGATGCCAACTACCTTGGCTGAAGTGACAATGACAACATCCGCTACCCAACCCATGACCATTCAAGCCACTACATCAACTATTAACTTGACCATGGCCAACATTCAAAATGTGGCCTCTCCTTCTATTTTTGGACCTACCTCCATCGGGGTTTCTATACCCAATTTAACCAAGTTCAACACATTTTCAGAACTTGATTGTCTCACCCACTCTTACACCCATACACGTGGGAGTGACTACCTATCCCTCAACTAGTGTTGCCACCATCCAACCTCCTTTGGTGGTATCTAGTCAATTTGTGCCCCCCAACTCCATGGCACAAGTCCCCTTAACCTCAACATCAGTCCCCATAACAAACTACCAATATGTTGCGCCTATACAAATGCAACCTAGCACATCTTACGCCCCTCCTAACTCCTTCCAGGTACCTTACAACCTAGGGGGTGCCCCATCTGCCAATCCGTCAGCCGATCTGATTAAGATGCTGATGGATAAGATGTCCAACCTTGAGACATCTATTTCCGATTCAAGCAATGTTCTTTCATATGAACAAGTCTGTAACGAACGCATTCACCCTTCAGTGCCTATTAGACCATATCCTAACTAGTGGGAACTTCTAAAATTTACTCATTTCCAGAGTAAAGAGGACCCACAACAACATCTACTAGTGTTTAGACACACTTGTTACCTTATAGCACACAATGATGCGTTACTACTTTGCACATTTCCCATGTCACTTTTTGGCACTGCCCTTGACTGGTATAGCTCTATTACCAATCACTCTCTATTTACCTTCACACAACTAGCTCAACTATTTCTTGACCACTTTTCAATTAACATAACTAAAAAGGTCTCCATCACAGACCTATATTTTATCAGACAATTTGATGATGAATCAAAAGTTGATTTCATTACCCATTGGAGAGGTTTAATCAACCAACTCTCCTTTTCTTTACCTCAACCTGAGCTCATTGAGCTCTTTTCACAATCATGTGCCAAACACATCTCATCTACTTTATGGGTCCAAACATTCCGCACATTTGACGAAGCTTTCACCATGGCTAGGAAGCTTGAACTCCGTGCTATCGAGGAAAATAAAGTCAAACTACGTAGTAAAAATACTAATGCAAAATCAAATGACCCTTCATCTAAATCTTCTTCTTCCAATCCCAAGTCCAAGGGATTAGCAAATGCTATGGTACTTAGATCATCATCATCAACCACAATTAACCAATCCAAACCTTCCACATCTCAAAGCATTACACGACAATTCTAACAACGATATGTACAGCGTCAATATACTCCAATAGGAGAATCATACGCATCCATGTTGGATAAAATAGTCAAATAGGGAGTCCTCAACCTCCCCCAAATTTGACCACCACCTCAATTTGATCCCTCACGTGCCATCCCTACATGGTATAGGGAGAATGACTTCTGTAATTATCACCGTGTCAAAGGCCATGACACAGACAATTGTAAAACCTTCAAGAACATTGTCCAAGACATGCTAGACAAAGGTGATCTTGTCTTGGATAACCCAAACATGCCACCTAACCAAAACATAGACATCTTTAGACAAACTTTACCTGACCATCCCCCTAGCCAAAACAACGTTTAGACCACAGCTAAAGACCCCCAAGAGTGTAATATACGCATGGTCAGTATGGTTTTGCCTTTTGTCCCTAACCAACCTCTTCCACAAATCAAAGAGGTTAGTCAACCTATCCCTCCACCACAAGAAGAAGAGCCTTCTTCTCCTAATAGTCCTCCATCTACCCCTCTTATATTGGAGGATGCTTTAACCATACCAATGCCACTAGCCCCACCTTCATCCTTCCTACTATCAATGGAGGACCATACCTTTCCTACTCTTTAACCACAAGTGGAAGGCATGATCATCCCTATGCTCTTTCCTCTCGAAGAACCCCATTCTCCAATTCTTTCTCCACCAAGAGAAGAACTTATCTCTTCACCTACTTCAACCGAAGATGATCTAGTAATGGCTCTCTCTCACCTTTGGCCTGAGATTGCTGCATCTAACACATTTCCAGTCTCACAACCACCCAAATCTTCTAAAAAACCAATTATAAAGCCTCGTCTAACATCTTCCAAACCATTCTCTCAATTGGCTAAGAACTTAGGATTTCTCCATTCAAGTAACTTAGAGCATGAGGCATTATGGGAGTGACTTAAAGCTCCTTATCTTACACATCCCACTTCATCTCGTACTAATGACCCTCCTTCGACAAAATCTCCCAAAGTCTCCAACGAGGACCAGGCTTCTACTTTGAAATCTTTAAAAGCTCAACCATCTGCATCTGAACCTAAACCCTCACAAACATCCACCATACCAAAACTGGTTAAATCCCTCAGTGTTCACCCCATATCTAACCTCACTCACCCACAAGTGAAGGTTAATTTGAATCTCGCCCCCCAGACTAGTGGTCCTCATGCTATATTGAAGAAGGCTACTAAACCACGTCGGAGAACTCCTCCTCCACCATCATCATTGCCCTCTATTTTGGGCCCTCATCCTTCTACCTTAATTGGAGTGCTTCCTACTCCAAAACCTAACAAAAATAAGTTGCCTCCATTACTCCCTTTACCCACCAAAAACATACCTCCTCTAAAAAATTTGGCACCCCTCACAAAGAAAGTGTCATTTACATGAGTGGCCACACCACCAATCAAAAAGGTGTTACGGAAATCTCCCTCAACAACTCCAAAATAAAAGTCATCAACACCTAGTGCATCAACAAGCACGGACCCATTAGTGGGTTCATATGCTTTGATACTATGCCAACTTTTGCAAACTTCTAGCATCACTCTTCCACCCATTAAACCATTTCAACCTCTTAGACCAAAACTGTCTTAGTTCGATGACACTAAAATCTACCTATATCATCATTCACCTGGGCATGACACTAAAAATTGTTGTGCCCTCAAGGTTGTCATTCACCATTAATTAGAAAAAGACACCCTTCTTGTTGAGGATACTGTCAACAAATCTCCAACATCGTCTCATGTCTCCCCAAACTCTCCACCTTCATCATGATCCCATCATCAGACTATGGTCCCTTTACCTCCTTCACCCCCTTTATTCAAGATTAACACCATCAATGTGGCCACTAGGTCACAAACCTTAAAGGATAAAACAAAAGAGAAAGTTGCTATTCCTTGGACCTACCCATTTGTCAAACTTGCTCAACCACCCAAACCCAAGATTTCTATCTTGGGTACATCCCAACCCACTTCTTCGAAGGCAATCTGTGATTCTATGGTGAAACAACTTCACCAAACTCCTATGAAGATGACTTTATATGACCTCATTCAATGCTCTCCACAACATCATCAAGCTTTAATCAAAGATTTACAGGTAGTGGAGGTCCAACCCGAGGACCCCCAAGCACTAGCTGCCTTAGTCCAATCATTACCCATCGTCACGTCTATTACCTTTAGTGATTCTAAAATTCCTACCTCCAACTTGGAAGATTAGGATGCTGCCCTTTTCATCACAACCTACATTGATCAAAATCGCATTAAGTGAGTTATGATTTATGGGGGTGCCAGCATCAATATCATTTCCACCCATGCCTATGACCAATTAGCCCTCCCAAAGAATTGTATCTCTAAAACTGACGCAATTCTTCGATCTTTTAATGACTCCACCACCACTACCATTGGCACCATCATCTTACATATTCATGTTGGCCCATGAACAATCCCAGAGCTCTTCTACATCATCAAGGGAGAGTTCCAATACAACATGTTATTAAGATGACCTTGGATCCGTGCCATGGCCTGTGTCCCTTCTACATTACATCGTTGTGTCAAATTTAAACATGACGGTCAAGTCCATGTCATTCCCGCAGACCCCTCCCCTTTCAAGACATGCAACATAACTTATCGACCCAATGATGTTCTCATTCCTTTAAAAACATCAACCCAAACACCACCTCCACCTGTGGAAGCTTCAACAAGTATGCAAACGGTGGTTACACCTACACCACCTCCTCAAGTGACAGCAAAAGACCCTATGGAAGATACCTTCCAATGTCTTTCACTTAGGGAGTATCGTTTACTCACCTTGGACATGTTCTAGACTCCTCAAGAGTATGGAAAACTTCATCACAACCCCAACTATGACCACAACATCAGAATGGTCATCCCTTATGGTCCTCCCAATCTTTAAACAAATCTCATCTCTAGAGGGCTAGATCAAGCTCCCACTAATGGGAATCCTCTTTCATCACCCCAACTATTTACGTCTAACTTTTCTTTTTTTGGCAACCCAAACTTTGATCATACCTATCTATATAGGTGTGCATGGAAGGGCTTTGGCTTTGGGCATTACGAACAAGGCTCCCACCAGCCCGTCAAACCACCGAATGACAAGGCCATAAAGAATGATAAGAAGCAACATGGCCTGGGTTTTGAAGAACCTATTAAAACTTCTAAAAACCCTCACCCCAAACCTATCATAGAACAATCACCTCCAAACTCACCTATTCCCCCATTTTCACCTACGAAGTCGGTGGTTTCCATCCCTCCTAGTTTTTTTTGCATAAATGTCATTCGCTTGGAACCCCTAACCTATCAACTAGGTGGGGTATCCAGGTCTCTCCCTCTCATTTATCCAAACATGATAGATGATGAATCTGCTACCATCAACACTGTCCAATGCGTAGACGATGATGCCATTCTCACCTATATGAGTGCATATGACTCTTTCATCCAACAATCACTTCTTTCAAAAATGTAGGTTATGTTAAATGAATTGACCATTGACATTAACCTTCCATCTTTTGATGTTCCTCACATTTTAAAGATTGGTTAATCTTTAGATGCCCAAGAACAAATTGACTATACCAAATTCCTTTCAGACCATATCAAAGCCTTTGTTTGGACCTACAATGATATGCCTGGCATCAACCCTAACATCGTCATACATAACATCGTCACAAACCCAGAAGCTAAGCCTGTTAGGTAAAAGCTTCGCAAAATGCATCCTTACATTGCACGCTTTGTCAAAGAGGAGCTTCAACATCTTCTTTCCGTATCCTTCATCTAATCCATTGATTATCTGTAATGGGTGTCAAACATCATCCCTGTCATAAAAGCGACTGGGGGAATTTGAATTTGTACTGACTATCATGACCTTAACTTGGCTTGCCCAAAGGACGATTTTCCTCTACCCAACATCGACCTACTTATTGATCTTATGGCCGGTCATGAGATGCTATCACTCATGGACGGGTTTTCAAGATATAACCAAATCCTGATTGCACTAGAAGATCAACACAAGACCACCTTCATCACCCCATGGGGGACTTTTTGCTATAGGGTCATGCCTTTTGGCCTAAAAAATGCAAGCGTCACATATCAACGCGACATGACCTACATTTTTCATGATCTCCTCCAAAAAATCATGGAGGACTATGTGGATGACCTACTAGGCAAATCTAAACTCCACCGTGACCATTTAACTATTCTCAAAATCATATTCACTCGCCTCCTCCAATACAATGTTTGACTCAACCCCAAGAAATGTGTCTTTGGGGTTCTCTTAGGGAAGCTTTTAGGATTCATCATTTCTCTTCGTGGCATTGAGATTGATCCCACTAAGATAAGAGCTATACTTGAGATGCTGCCACCTACCAATCTAAGGCAACTTCACAGCCTACAAGGGAAGCTTCAATCTATTCATCGCTTCATCTCGCAGCTTTTCGACCGATGTCAACCCTTTCATCACCTCCTCAAGAAGGACGTCTCCTTTAATTGGGATAAGGATTGCTAAGAGGCTTTTGAGGCTCTTAAATGTTATATTGTCTCTCCACCAGTCCTTATTCCACCTAAAGATGACCAACCTTTCTATCTTTACATTTCAGCAACAAATCATTCTTTAGGTGCCATGATCGCACACCAAGATGAACAACATCATGAGCAAGCAGTTTATTATATAAGCTAAAATCTCATTGATTATGAAACTCAGTATACTCATATCGAAAAACTCTATTTGGCATTAGTCTTTACCACTACCAAACTCCATCATTATCTTCTCAATCACAAAACTTATGTCATTACCCACACTAACCCCCTCAAATACATGCATTCCAAGCCATACCAAAACCAACGTATGGCTCATTGGCTCATGCTTCTTGCTAAGTTTGGTTTGGAATTCATCCAACAAAAATATATAAAGGGAAAAACAATCGCTGACCAACTAGCAGATGCCCCTCTACCTGACAACCAACCCTCTCACTGTGAATTCCCTAACGAATCCATCACCACGTTATCCACCGATGACATTTTCTATCAAATGAAAATGTTCTTTAATGGGTCTAAATGTCAACACGGTGGGGGTGTAGGGGTTATTCTCATCCCTCACGAGGGTGAGTCCATTCCCCTATCTTTCAAACTTGACATTGAATATACCAACAACATGGCTGAATATGAAGCCTTAATTTTGGGACTTGAAACCACCCTTTTCCTAGGTGCCAAGACCATTAACATCTTTGGCAACTCACAACTAGTCATCAATCAAATCAACGGTTCATATCTTTGTAAAAATGAATTTTTTAAAGGTACAAACACCGTGTTAACACCCTGCTAGAATCTTTCGACCATTACCTCTTGCAAACTATTCCTCGATCTACGAATAAGTTTGTTGATACTATGGCTTCTCTCACCTCACGCATTCCATCCTCATCATCTTCTTCAAGAATTTATGTTACGGTACATTGTTTGGTGTTATCTTCATATATCTCCACTAACATCAACCTCGTCAGCACCATTGACTCTAGTCCATAGGATGCTTGGTATAAACAACTTGTGGACTAATCTCTCTAGTAATGCGTGACAGGCTTTTATCAAAAGCACAGCTCGATATACTATGCTAGGGGGTCTTCTCTATAAATGATGTTTTGATGGCCTCCTTCTTCGATGTCTAACCTCCACTGAAACATCTCACATTATCAAATAAGTCCATGATGGGATTTGTGGAGGGCATTTTAGTGGTAACTTGGTTACAAAATGCATCCTTTGCTTGGGCTATTATTGGCCCACTCTTCACCAAGATTGCAATGATTATGTTCGGTGTTGTATCAAATGCCAACAATATGCTAACTTACTTCACGTCCCTAGCCACGCTCTATAAGTCACTAAGGATTTTTGGCCTTTTTCACAATGGGGCTTAGATCTAATTGGTGAGATTAACCCTCATTCATCTCTTCATCATCAGTCCATTATCACCACAACTAAATACTTCACTAAATGGGTGGAAGATGTTCCTCTCATCTCCACTAAAGCCGACAAAATCATTGACTTCATCAACACCCATATCATCTGTCATTTTGGTGTACCCAACAAGATCATCACCGATAACGGCAAATCATTCAAAAACAAAACTGTCCAAAAACTTTGTGACTCATTTGGCATCAAGCTCAACTTCTCCTCACCTTACTACCCACAAGAAAATGGGCAAGCTGAGGCTTCCAACAAAATCTTAACTAAAATTCTAATGAAGGTGGTCAACGATATTAGAAGGGATTGGTACATTCACATTCCCTTCACTTTGTGGGCCTACCGCACTAGCATCCAAACCCCTACGGGTGCTACACCTTTCTCTTTAGTGTATGGAATAGAGGCTGTCCTACCTCTTGAAATACAAATACCTTCTTTACGCATCTCTTTGCATGACATACTTTCTAACGATGACTTTCATCAAGATCGGTTGGCTCAGCTTGAGTTACTTGATGAACGTCACCTTGCTGCCCTCAACCATCTCCATATCTACCAAAATCGCATCCAATGCACCTATAACAAAAATCTAGGAAAATGAGTTTTCAAAATTGGATATCTTGTCCTCAAAGAAAACTAACACATGACCAATATGGAAAGAAGTAAACGAGGCAAGTTTTCTCCTAATTGGCTCAGACCTTATATCATAACACACAAGTATGGATCAGGGACTTATCATCTGCCTTCTCTTGAAGGCCGGCCAGAACCTGAGCCACTTAATGCCTTGCATCTACGACCATTCTACTGTTAATCAAGTACTCATTCAATTGATATTTAACTTGAGCTCATCCCTTGAGCAACCCCTGTCATCTTCATTCCTATTCCCTTCTTTTCCTACAAACATTAGTTAATCCTTTTTGCATTAATGCTTTGTCCTACTAAAAAGGAAAAACCTTAAACCTCTATAGGCTAGTCCATGACTAAAACTTCAGTCCACAAAAAATATAAAATTGGGATGCCTATTCAAAGGTCATAAAACTATAAATGTAGACTACTCCCTCAAAGGACAGCTGCATAATTGCTGTAATTAATAGACTAATCCCTTGAAGGATAGCTATTCAAAGACATTCAACCACACAAAGCAAAATATAAACCACTCCCTCGAAGGATGGCTATGCCCAAATCTTGCTCCAAATAGTGCTCTCTCAGAAGCTTCTTGCATACATCAGCTTCACATATGACCACAAAACAAAACAACATCCCCACGTAGACTTCCCGCATTGATCAGTGTACCAAAAAAAAAATTGACTGACAAACTATTAAGTCATGGACTTGCCTATAGTCATTCTCACAGTCACCTATAAAAGGGGAAAAGTTATCCTTGCTAAAAAGGGTTTCTCTATCCTCACATCTCACATAATCAAACCTATTACTCCAACATACCCAAGGGATTTTGAGCTCACTTAACATCAAGTGATTCATCTACTTCTCTAACACAAACCAATGGTCAATGGCATAATGCATGAACGGGGCTTTTGTTTCCAAAAACCTTATCTATGCTATCATTATGGTCCTTGTTAAAGAAAGAGCAATGCACCTTTCGCTTTTTACATACCTTGGTCACATACAACCAAATCATTATCTAACCAAACCAAATCGAACCCAAAACATTTTTAGACCACTAACATATCATACCCCATCCACACTAGTTTCTATGGAAACCAATACACATGGAAACTATCAACCAAACACAATTTATGTCAAGCATACACCATCACCAATATGGAACTTGCTGAAGCATAAATATACTCATTTCATTTTTAGCATACACCATCACTAATATGGAAAATTGATAGGGATGAAAAACCACATCACCAATGTTACAAAATACACCATCACATAATATGGAAAAGGCTGTAACATCATCATACATTCATCATTTCAAAGCATGTACCATCACACATATGGAAAATGCTAAACAACCCTAACCTACCCAAACCAACCTATCAACCTCTTTGACCCTTTTCCTCCCTTTTGAGGAGAACTACATTGGCATGAGGCCCTTAAAATAGGGGCTATGTAGGCAACACCCAGTTGACATGGGGTCTTTTAAGGTTAGCTCGGCCATCCATTCTCTCGATTGTCTCCCTAATGACGTCAACCATCCATTCTCCCGATCATCTCCCTAATGACATCAACCATCCATTCTCTCAATCATCTCCCTAATGACGTTGGCCATCCATTTAACCATCCGTCTCCCTAATGACATCGGCCATTCATTTATTCATCTACTTGATGGAAAAACTATTTCACCTTTAACCATGACTTAACCTAGTCAAAACTCAGTCCATAACCTCAACTCCTTCCTCCCTTATGGGAGAACTACATTGGCCTAAGGCGCTTAAAACAGGGGCTATGTAGGCAACACTTAGTTGACATGGGGTCTTCTGAGGTTAGCTCAGCCATCCATTCACCCATTCATCTCCCTAATGACATCGGCCATCCATTTGCCTATTTGTCTCCCTAATGACGTCGGCCACATTCATTCATTTATCTACCTGATGGACAAACCATATACCCTTTAACCATGACTTAACTTAGTCAAAAACCTAGTCTATAGCCTACTCTCTTCTTCCCTTTTAGGGAGAACTACATTAGCTTGAGGCCCTTCAAATAGGGGCTATGTAAGTAGCACTCAGTTGACATGGGGTCTTCTGAGGTTAGCTCAACCATTCCTTCATCCGTCCATCTAATGGACCAACTATCTATACCAACCCAAACTCATGACCAAACAACCAGCCCTAACACTGAATGAGTTACCTAAACTTCTCATGGGGCACATTGGAAATTGCATGTATCTCCCCATCCACAACAAACTACACTTGAGATGACTTATATCTCAGCCTGACTCGACCAATGACCTTGGATATCATGACTATCTCCTCAGACCACGACCACTTCTAAGACAACTTTGCCTTGGTTGTTTTGATTGCATATATGCCACCTCACAAATAGTTAGCAAATTATATGCAACCCATATTTTGACCCTCACACATATTATCGGATCGTGCTCCAGTTGATCCTCAATATTTGTGACATTTTTGTGTTTTCTAGGAGCACTTCCTAAGCCTGAGATATTTGAAACATGACGACCATTAGAGCTACAACTTTGATCATTTAACCCAATCAGCCATGACTAAATGCTGGGGCCTGTTTATTTTGATTTTATCACTCCTCGACCTTTGACTGTAACAATTTGACCTATCTATCATGTGAAGTGGTATACGTGCAATCCCATCTATTGCAGTGTTCACACTCCAACTTCACCATACCCATCCACCACCTATCAAATCGACACCCGATATCAGGTCACCTTCCCTCGACTCCTGATTTGAGGGGGAATACCTCATCCCATACTTGGGGCAACCTACACCTTATCCCATAATTGGGGCAACTTACTCCTATTTTTGTCTTGCAGTTTGTCAAGAACAACCAACAAGACAAAAAGGGGCAAATGTAGACACCAAAATAGTGTCAACCCCCCTTGGTCCCTTTCTAACTTTCACATGCCTAACCTATACTTTATTAATTTAAAATTCTTATTTTAAATTAAGCATCCCCTTTAGACACCTCACCTTGGATTCCTCGCCCTTAGACCATTTATCACCCTATGACTAATCATAATTACCTAAGACCTATTTCAACTCTCCCACTAACTCTCGCACCCATTAAATCCATCTTTGGACCGTTCAAAAACAACAATGGAACTTGGCAGATGGAAGAATGGGCAAAAGGCTAAAAATAGCATTTTTACCCATTCTCTAGCCACTGACATTGGTCAACCATCAGCCGACGCCAGTGGTATCACCGATGTCGGTTGCTTAAAACTAAATTCTAACCTCGGCTGGCTCCCTGAATGTGAATTCTCTCGCTCCCAAATCTGAATTCTTTCTCTCCCAGACTCTGAAACATCAAAGGTAGGGTTTAGGATGAGGCATCAACATTCTATCATCACTCTCCAGGCTAAGAAACTCTACAAAATTCACCCCACACCAGATTGAAATGTTGCATGAGGTCTCCTACATCAGCCATAACGAGAACAAGTCTTCTACACTTCTGATTCTCCACCAAGAGCTAAGTATTCTTCTAGTTTATATTTTAGTATTTTTAAAATGCATTGGCAATTAGTCCATTGGCTATTTTTGAGTACTATTGAGACCAAATCTGGCTTTCTTTCTAGAGAGGCTAAAAAGCCTTCCTTTTATCCTGACCCATTTGACAACCTATCCCCTACCTTTGTCCTTCCTAAGACTCTGTCCACTGTTCTGCATCCCTGCACAACCTTTTTGAATCTCCCAAGCCATTTTGTTGACCACAGACATACCCTAAAACCCATCCAAGGCCCATTGCCCCTACTAGCATTGGCATCAAGGCCCATTGCCCCCATCGACATTGGCAGCCTAACCGACGTCGGCAACATTGACCAACTGATGATGACAGACTAACCAGCGTCGATGACTATTGGAGACTTAAAAAATAATATAGGTACACATTGTCTACTTTCTATTTCTTAGTCTTTCATTATTTCTCTTTATCTGACATTCTTTTTATCAACTAGTGGACTGTCATCCCTCCAGGAAGTCTTTACACTTTCAGGACCGAGCATATGCTTGGCAGTCCACCATATATCTATCTAACATTTTCTTTGTTTGAGTCTATTTCTCTCTATAGGTGTCATCCTTCATATCCAAAGAGGAGCTCTTACAACATCTGGATATGGTGCACAACTTAATCTGGGTATTATCTAACCCTTGACCATTATCTTTAGTTTTTCCTTCTTATCTGAATGTAAAAAGTGAAAACAAGTAGAAATAAATACATTAGAATGCACATACCTTTTTCAATCTCTAGAGATTCTAACATAAATATTTTAGTATAGAGGTGAGATGTATGAAATAATAGAAGGAAAATGAACTGAAAGGCAAGTTGCACATTGCAAGAATAGTTAAACACTTAAATAAATTCAAAAAACTTGGATGTACTCTATATGACCTATTAAACTATTTTTTTTGCTCTGGTGTGAAGGATAAAGGATAGAAGGATGTAAAATCATCACTTGATATCACTATACATCACTTCTACACTCAGACAATTGTTCAAAACTTGAATAGAAAAGGACTTGTACTAATGCTTAAAGGAAAAACATGACATCAATTTAGTAGGGCTTAACCATACACTGTGTGGTCATTTTAACACTAGCATAAGGGCTATATATAGAGTAGAGAGAAAGTGAGTGAGGGAGGCCTTTGGGAACCAAAAAGAGGAATCAATCTGTTAGGCATCTCTATCTTCAAATGCAACCATCTTTTCCAATGATGCTCATTCAGGCCATCTAATTGATTCATGTCACCTCCCTTGAACACTCTTGGCCTACTCTCTCAAAGATGCTTCTCCAATAGTTGCCTAGTGGAATCAAGATATTCTGAGTAATGGCATAAATGTGGTTATTACAAGGGATTCCATTTATCTCAAATTTGTCTTGATGCTAATAGCTTTACACTAGCTTGTTGAGGTATACAATGGTGTAGGGGAGAGTCAATTTCACTCTATTGGCCTCATCATCTTTCTTTAATTGGTCATAAAAAATGACTCAGATCCTGATCTAATCAATGGTGAGATGAGCCCTCTAATCCTTTGATGGATGGAGAACATAAGCCTTTGGATCTACTTTTAATCCTCTTATTTGAACACCAATTTCTATTCCATCATCCTGAAGTTGCCGTCCATATAACCATCATTCAACTTGGATAATTTCTCCAGAGGCATTTTCTTTGGGCCTTTCCTTTAGGCATTATTTCTGAACAATTTCTCATGGATATTTTATCTAAAATAAATAACCTTTCAAGCCCCTTTTGATTGGTCCATTTTGATTGATCCATGTCCTTTTGTGCCTTTTAGAGTGTCTCTTCAAAAAAATTGTTTCGAACAAAATATTCGAAACATTTCTTTTGGGATTTCTACAAGTGTCCCTTTGAAACCTAATGGGATGTATGTTAAGAATATCCCTTCGTAATTTTCATTTCACCTCTCCAAAGCCTAAACATGCCCTTCAACATTCTTGAAAGGCCCCTTTGGAAAGCCCAAAAAGGACACTTTCCTGAGAAAAGACCCTTTGGGGAAAGTGTGTAGGGCACTTTACATAGAAAAAGACCCTTCAAAATTTTTACGAGTGTCCCTTCAGATCTTTTTGAAGGACACTTTTGGAATTTTTATAGGGCACTCGCATGAGGAACAACTTCTTTTATAAATCTTGAAGTGTCTAATTCCTTCAAAAAGTCCCTTCGAAAATTGCAAGTGACCACTTTTTTGAGAAAAAGACCCTTAAAAAAAGTTGAAGTGTACCAATTGGAAAGCCATTTCCTTTGGAACAATTCCATTAGAAGGATTGTTATAGACAAAATGTCCAAAACAATTCCTTTGAAAAACTTGGAAATGTCCCTTCAAACTTTTAAAAGTTGCCTTTTGGAGAAATGGATTATTCCCTTCCATGAGAAAAAGACCCTTCAAAAGAATGAAAATGTCCCTTTAGAAAGATAAACATGGCCGATTCCTTTGGAAAAGTTGAAAGGATGATTTTATTCAAAAAAATTGCAAGGGACACTTTCCTTTAGACTTTTTGCAAGTGATCACTTTTCTGAGAAAACGACCCTTCAAAAAGTTTGAAAGTGCCCTTCAAAAAAGCTGAAACAGACTAATTCCTTGAAAGAACAAACCCCTCAAGAAGTTACAAAGGACACTTTTATTTTGGAAATCTTGAAGATGCCTTTTGGGAATCTTTAAATGTAACCTTAGAAATTTTTACAAAGGACACTTCCATGAGAAAATACACTTATAAAATATTTCAAGTGACCCTTAAGAAATATTGAATGGACCAATTCCTTTGGAATTTTTGTTTTGGACAAAAAGTCAAACAATTCCTTTGAGTCTTGAACAAAAAACTTGAAGTAAAATTTTATTGAAAAAATAACACTTGATCACTTTGTTGTGGGGATAAACAAATAAGGAATGCTACACTTAACCAAAATGAAATATGCAAAACTAGGTGTGAAAATTGGCTAACATTCTTGGTGATTCTAAGGGGAGGCATGCCTGCTATGCCTAAGACCAGTTGCCTAAATCCTTCCATTGGGAATGAAGTCACACATATAGGCACCCAAAAATGACTTGAACAAACTTTTGGCCCAAAAACACAAGATTTAGGAAGTGAGAGAAACCATCATAACAATAAACTTGTTCATAGATCATGGAGTCATTTGGATACTAAGTGTTCAAATGATGCTAAGAATACATCAGCTAGTTATTTGTACTATTGAAAAACATCATTCTTAATTAATAAGAGCCAGTTATTTGATTGAACATAAGTTGAGAGTCAAAAAAAATGATAATTGTTCTGACTACCTAGGCTAATGCAGTTTGGAGACCTATCACTAGGGCTTTATACTCAGCCATATTATTGATACATTCAAAATCTAGCTTGACGAATAAAGGAAGTGGTTCATTATGAAGGGGGATAAGGATGATGCTAAATCCCCCACCACATTGAAATTTTGATCCATCAAAGAACATGGTCACTTGATAGGTGAAGTCTACTTGAGAGAGGGTCATAATGGACTCATTTGAAAACTCAAGAGGAGGAGGCCAATTGTCTGCTAATGGTGCTTTAGCCAATTGTTCAAAAATGACTTACCCTTTAATTGACTTTTGCTAGATGAACTCAAGGTCAAGCTAGGCTAAAATCATGAGCCACTTGGCTATACATTGATTTTGATATGGATTGGACTGCATATAATTCAGTGGGTCAGTATTGGTTATGACATAGTTCTTGTGGTTTAAAAGGTAGTGGTAAAGTTTGGTGGCCATGAAGACCAAGGCTAGGAAAAGTTTTTTGGTATGAGTATACCGAGTCTCTTAATATATAAGTGTACAAATAATGTAGTAGATGGATTTATTTTTATGCTGCTCATCTCAATGAGCCAACATTGCCCCTAAGTAGTGGTTAGTGGTAAAAATATAAAGGTAAAAGGGTTGATCTTCCTTGGGAGGAATGAGGTTGGGTGGAGAAATAATTTACTCTTTAAGTGAATCAAAGGCCTTTTGATAGTCGTTATTACACTTAAAAGATACATCCTTATTTAAAAGGTGGTGGAAAGGTTGGCATCAATCCTAGAGCTGAGAGATAAAGTGATGAATGGATTGGATCTTCCCCTGCAAGCTATGGAATTGATTGAGGTGGGTAGGGGGAGGCATGTCAAGGATTTATTTTATTTTGGTAGGATTGAATTCAATTATTTGAAGGGAGATGATAAATTCTAGGATATTTCTTGATAAGACCCCAAAATTACACTTCTTGGGGTTAAGGTGGACATGGTAATGGATGAGTCATTCAAAGATAATCTTAAGAATGGTCAAATGATCTTTATGATATTTTGATTTCCCAAGAAGGTCATTGACATAGTATTCTATGATTTTGTGAATAAGGTCATGGAAGATGTAGGTCATAACATGTTGGTAAGTTGTACCAATGTTCTTCGATCCAAAATACATGATCCTATAGCAGAAAGTTCCCCATGGGGTGATAAAGGTAGTTTTGTGTTGATCTTCAGGGTCAATTAATATTTGATTGTAACCTAAGAACTCATCCATAAGAGATAACATCTCATGGCTAGTTGTAAGATCAACAAGCTTGTCAATGTTTGAAAAATGAAAGTCATCCTTTGGGCAAGCAAGGTTAAGGTCATGAAAGTCAACACTAATGCAAAGTCCCCTTATTGCTTTGGTGATAGGTATGATGTTCAAGACCCATTGGGGATAATTAATGGGCTCGATGAAATTGATGAATAGGAGATGTTGAAACTCTTCTTTGATGAGAAGGGCTATGCAAGGGTGCATTTATCAGAGCTTTTTCCTAAATAGCTTGGCATCATGGTTGGTGACTATGTTGTGGGTAGTGATGGAGGGGTAAATTCTTAGAATGTCACTATAAGACCAAGAAAATGCTATGTTACAGTCTTATAAGGAGGGGAAGTTTTGAGCTCCTCAAAATTTAGTGATTGGCCAATTTTGACAATGTGTGGGTTATCTTGAGTACCCAAGTTGATATCCATGGTGGATTCATTTAGCATAGTTGAAGTCTCAAGAGGAAGAGATTTGTAGATAAAGAAATATTCTACACTAAGATAGGTGAGAATAAAATTATCATCCTAACACCAAATGATATTATTGGTATGAGAGTCATATCCTGCCATCTCAAGATGAGTCAAAGGAATGGTTAAAGTCACCCTACCCTTTTGATAAGTCAGGAGTTTGAGGATAATCATGTTGATGAATAAAAAAGTTAGGGGGGATGATGTTGGAATCTTAAGTTGTCGATAGTGGAGTGGATGGTGAGGATGGGATTTCCTCATCAATGATGGTAATGGGAGATGGGTTGGTTTGTTTTTTAGGTGGTATGAAATTGAGGCCATGTTTTTCATGAGGTTTTTGGGTCTTGATCAACAAAAACTCATACAACCCATTTTCATACTGACCTAAACCAAATCCCTTCTAAGCATACCTATAAAGATATGTCCTGGGAAACTTTGGTTTATCTAGATAGGAGAAATTAGAGGTGAATGGTCATAGTAAAAAAGAGGTGGTAGAAGTATCAAGGGGTTTATCAAGTCCCCCATAGAAGAAATTGGTTTAATAAGTTGAGGGCCTAAAAAGAATAGTGACTCATTTTTTGGTCAATATTCCCATACTCTTAGGGAGTAAGAAAATCATCTAGTGTCAAAAGGTGGTACTCCCCCAATGAAAGACATTAGAAGGTGGATTCGAAAGGGTCTATTATGGGGATTTGGGTGGAAGGGATGAATAAACTAGTGAATGCTTCATTTGTAGAAGAAAATGGGGCTTCATCTTTTATTGATGTCGGTATGTCATGTTACATGATGTAAAAGGACTTGGGTCAGCTTGTATGGTAGAAAATTGACCTTTTTATTCAAATTAGATGAATTAGTGCTGGGTGGATGACATACAACCCATGGAATGAATCCAAGGGCATCCTAGCAAAACATTATACTGGAACTCACCTTATACTATGTAGAAGAGATTAGGGAGTGTGTGGAGTCCTAGGTGAATATGAAGGACAATAGTTCCTAAAGTTGTGGCCATGGTATCATTGAATGATCAAAGAACCATTGAGGTTTTTGACATAATATTCTTAGGTAATTTGAGTTGGTTATATGCATGGGAGGAGATAATGTTGATGCTATCTCCCCTGTCAATCATAAACCTCTTGATGTGGGTTTGGTTGATGTATGTGGTGATGAAGAGGGGAGGATATGGATCATATGGATGGATGGAGGGTATTTTTGAATCCTTGAAGGTAACAAGGTTAAAAACTTGAAGAGATCTGACAAAAGCTATTAAAGGTTATGGGTTTTCTAGTTAGACCTCGATGGATTATAATGCCTCTATCATCACTTGGTGGTGATGGGGTGAGGCATTGATTAGTTTATAAAAACTCATCTTCACTAGTTTTTAGTGAAGATATTTAAAAAATACTCTTTAGATTTATTTAGAAGGGCTAGATTGAGAGGGACCCAAGATGGACACCTTGGAGTTGTTTGAATGTAAAGGTGCTTGGTGTTGACTAGGTGATGGGGTGGTGGAAGAGGGTTATGCACATAGAATGGACACCTTATCTTTTATCTTATCCTTTTTTTGGGCTTGTGATCATGTGACCACATAGATGGTATGGATTCAAGGAAGAGTCAGGCTAGAAGATTGCTTTAGTTCCACTTCACCCTGAGGTGAGAGTAGGGGACTGGGTAAGTGTTGGTTGATGGCTCTTGGTTCTTGAGTTAGTGGTGGGATCATAGGAGGATCATATAAAAATAAGTCATTCTCATGATATAATTGATGGATTAACACTTGGAGAGCTTTATAGTTCTCAGTATCATGCCCAGGTGTTCTATGGTATGAGCATACTAATTTATCATTATACTAGGATGGTTCAGGACTATGTGGGTCAAATGGTTTGATAGGTGGCAATGCTATGTACCTAGGGATATGATATATTGATCCTCTATAGGATGGTTGAGTAATACTCAAGAAAAGGTGGTAAAGGTGTGGAGGTCTTCAGTTTGGTAGTTCAGTGGAAGCCCTTTTAGGAGTAGGTTTGATGGTAAGATATTTGGGTGAAGGAGCTTTCTTGGTGGATAATTTTGGTATGGATTGCTTGGGGGTGAAAATTTTTGGGGTAGATGCCCAAGAAGTAGGTAGTTTGGTTATATAAGGTTTGGTGAAAATAGGTGAGGATGAACATAGGAGTAATGGTGTAACCAAAAGTGGTGGTTGGATTTGGGTTTTGTCTAGGATGGTTGGTTTCCTTACCAAGGTAAAAGGGTGAGGTACCAAAATAGAAGGTAAAGTTGAAAGGGGAGGTAAATTTTTAGTTTTTATAATTTTGGATGGTTTCACCTTTTTTTTTGGCTTGGTTTGGGATTTGTTTGGTGGTCTTAAATTCAAATTTAATGATGGGTAAGCAAGCCTCTGGGTAGGGAGCATGCCTAGGTTTCTAACAGTTATGGTTATGATGAGGGAAGCTACTTGGGCTATTTTGGGTGGAGTTAGTTTGGTGGGTTAAACTATGGTTTGAGTGGTAGATGTTTCCAAAGGTTTAGTTAGGGTGAGGGTGGGTTCAATATTGGAAATAAAAGATTGGGATGACAATGGCATTGTTGGATGATCTTGCTTGGTTGGGTAAGGAAGCCTGAGATGATGCTAAAATGTGGCACAATCTGAGTTGGGTTGGGATAAGTATTCTAATTTTTGAACCAATTTAGATAAGGGATTATAGATGGGTTTGATACCTTTGATATTGATCTTAAAATTCAAACCCATGGGTAGAGAGAGAGAAGTGGTTACCTCATCCTTTTCCTCAATCGAAAGCTCTAAGGTTTGGGAAGATGAGTCTCTTATGGGAGAGGTAGGTAGAGTGATCTCTTCCTTAGGGATGCTTTCCAAAGGAAGAGTATATTGATGTATGATGAAGGAGAAGGATAAAGTGGTAATGGGTGACTCTTTTGGTATGTCTTCCAAATGAGAAGTTGGTGGCTCAAATACCTCAATGAGTGGAAAAAGGGGAATAGTTGTTTCCTTGGTCTCATTTTGTAAAGGAATGGAGAGTGAATCCACTACCTAAATAAGTGGAGGGGAAGAAAAGGTAGTCTCATAAATGGTTTCCTAAATAATGAGTTGATGAAAAACTATGTTAATGGTATGAACTTCATGGTCATGAGAGGATTTTGATCTATAATCTTCATTGTTCATGAAAAGGGCATGGTTGGGAAATAGTTATCTAAAGATGCCAAGTGATTGATTTTAGGGTGCATTGGGGTTATCCAACACAAGTTACCCCATGTTGATGAGATTTTAGATGACATTATTGAAGGTATTATACCTACTAATGTCATATCTAATTACATGGTAGAAGGCACATAATGTGTTCTCCTTATACCAACCAGGTATAGGATGAGATGAATCAAATTACTATGGAGGTTTGATCGATGGGAGTTGTATGATGTTTGATTTTAACAAATTATCTAAGATCAAAGCATATGACTCCCCTAGTGGAGTAATATGCTTTTGGTTGTTATAGTTTGGGTTTCTAGTGTTCTAATTGGAGGAGTTGTGTTGGTTAATAATTGGTAAAAGAATAGTTTTAAGGACAACCACATTCACTATTCCTTTATTTTTGGTGTTAGTATTGGTTTGATTTTTAGGTTTGGAGGAGGGGGACTCATTTGATTTGAATGTGGCATTCTTGTTTCTCAATTTCAACATCCCCTCATCAATGTATCTATTCTCTAAATTCTGTGCCATGGTGAAAGACTCATCAAAGGTCCTAAAAGTCTAAACCCATAAAGTGGAAGAAATGTGTTTGGCACAAGCCTAAGCAAAGAGTTCAGTAAAATTGAGTTAGGGGAAAGAGAAAGAGAGCTAATTTATCAAGCTTCTCTAATGGGATACAAAGTTAGCTATGGACTCATCATCAAATTATTGAATGGAGTAGATATCAGTGATGGAAAATTTCTTAGAGATGTTTATGGAAAAGTGATATAAGAATGTCTAAGATAGTTGGGAAAAAGAAAAGAGGGAGTGATTTGTAATAACACTATATCAATCTAATGCTAGACCTAACAAAGACATAGGGAAGGTATGGAGAAGGAGAGAATCATCATAGGTGATCAAATAATACAAATGCGTAAATGCTCTTAGATGTTGTTGAGGGTATTCCTTGCTCTAAAATTTTGAAAATTTAGGAAGTTCCCATTGAGGAGGATAAGGTCAAATGGGGATGGATGGATGAATTGGTTCATTGAAAATTTGGTCATAAGATAAGAAGTTATAGGCACCATTCATAGATGACTCTAAAGTAGTCATTTTATCCATTAACATTTTGACCATATCTATTTGTGGGTATGTATCCCTATAGTTGTAGGGTAGATTATGTTGGGTTTGGGTAGGTGTAACATATAGATAGCTGGTGGGGGGTTAAGAAGCTACCACATATTGGTATGTGGACATGGGTGGTTGGGATGATGCCACATATGAATACTTAGAGATAGGTGGTTGGGTGGAAGGTAGAGGTACATACCCTTGTGGGTTAGGGATGTAGCTCAGTTGTTGTGCAATGGGAATCTATTGGGGGATTGATGTGGGTTGGGTTAGAGGTATGATTGGGTTGGTAGATACAGGATAGGTGGTAACTTTAGTACTGATGGGTGGAGGGGTAGAAGGTATGGGGATGACCAAACTTTGGAATGGAGTGGAAGTAGGTTGGTTAGAAACAAAAAGATTGGTGATGACACTAGTAGAGGGTAATCCCATGGTAAGAAGAGTACTGATGACTAAAGGTTGGGTTGTTCCTATACTAGAAGGGTTGGTAGTTGGGGTAAAAGGTATTTGGGTCTTGGTTGGCTAGGTGGGTTGGTTTTGGATGGTGGTATTGGTGGGATTATTGGTAGAAGAGGATGCTTGGGTGACCAAGGGTTAGGTGGAAATGGTGGAAACAAAAGTGTTGACCATAAGGTGGGATGACATGCCATAGGGTGGGTCAATAGGCATAACCAAAGCAAAGGTATGGTGAGATATGGTGTTAAGGTAATCTTAGAGGGCTATGGGGTTGTTATCTATAAAGGTGGAAATTTTTTCATCACCTTGGGAAACCATTTGAGGGATGTTAGGACTTCTAAAAGGCTAGGGAGAGATCTTTGCATCTAAGATGTACTCCATGGATGAGGGATAAGATGAAGATAGATGATTAAGAGGTGGATCTTGATTTGCTTGGTTTTTATTTGTTGCCTAGTTAAAACCATGTAGATAAGAGAAAGAGGAAGATACAATCAATCTCAAAACTTAAATAAAGAGAAGATAAGAAAAAGTCAAGGAAATGAAAACACACACTAGAGCACGTTAAATCCTAAGGTTATTTTTATTCTCTCTTGTGTCTTATGCCTTAATTTTTAAGAATTGTGTAACTCAACTTGGCTTATAGAGTAGATACTAGAAAAAAGTATATGGCTGGTTTTAGGTTGTGTTTAGGCTCTCAAAGAGATCTATGTTGGAAATTAGTACATGGCTTGATATTAGGGCATACCCCCTCACTTTACACACCATAGTAATAAGGGTGTTGGGTGCTTAGCCAAGATATACTGATTGATAGAGATTATACTCAGCTAATGAATTGATTTGGTTTTCCCCTTAGGGATGAAACCCAAGTAGGATAGTCAAGAAAGGTGACTACTAGGCGATGAAATCCCAGTTAGGCCTTATGTCAATATGGTTATGGTTGATTAGGTGTAATTGGTTTGGTCTTAAATGTGCAATAAGAGTGAAACTAAAATTAATTCAATTGATTAATTAAGCTATTGTGAGCTAAAATAAGAAAGACAACAATGTATATAATCAATTTTAAGCCCAAAATGGGATTTTTATTTCATTGTATGAGTAGAAAATAAGAAGAAGCACCTAGATGCAACTATGAACCCAATAAAAAGACTCAAGGGTCCCAATAGATGTGACAGAATGTTTCATGTAAATTTGCTTTATTTATTAGGAAGAAACTTGTAAAACTTAAAATAAGGGTGAGGTGAGATGAACCTGTATTTGGTTTTCTCTCCATGATCCAGACGGTCACAGATAGTCCTCTTTATTTGGGGAAGAATGATCTACAGATAAGAAAGCACTAAAGAAATGGCTGATTAGTTAGATAGTAGGGTGGATTGCCTAGCAAGATAGGTCCAAGAAGCATAAGCTTCTTTGGAGGCTATCAATCCACACTTTTAAACAATCAAGTTCTAGAAATAGAAGATAAATTGCTTGCATAAATAACAAAAGATATTAAAATCAAATACAAAAAGTGCTTGAAAAGAGATGGATTTAACTAATTATAGAAATAAATGATTAGATATGAATTCTAAGTGAATCAGATGTGGTTCAAAAAATATGGTAATGTTCTGTGATTAGGTAGGAAGTCAGAAAGTGGGATTTGGTTGGGGTCTGATAGGTAGAATTGACTTGCTATTAGAATTGACACATAATGACCATCAATGGTTGGGTGAACTATTGGTAGTTAGGTCACTATTAATGGTTGGGTGACCATCAACGATTGAGGGAAAATAATTAGTGGTTAAGTGACCATCGATGGTTATTTTTAGATTTGGATTAGGTAAGAGTAGGTCTGGTTGGGAAAGTAATTGAGTGATTCTGGGAAGTGGGTTTAGGTTGGAGGCTAGTTGAGAGATAGATAATAATATTTAGGGATGTCTAGTTTAGAGGTTTATTTTGGAGAGAAACAAAATAACTAATTAATAAAAATGAATACTTAGCTTTATTGTTGTTGATATGGAGAATGTTGAGGTGTGTGGCTAAAAAACTTGTTGTGGAACCTAGAGTAATTCTGGCAAAGTGTCAATGTCTTGGTTGTGATTGATGAATTTTAGTACTTGTGATCTCTATCATGGTCATTGGAAGGTCTCATAGATGTTTTGGAAGAAGACTTGCAAACAAAATTTTGATACAAGAAACTTTAATAATTGATGATTTTTTCCCTCCCTTTCACCTCTTCCTCCTCTCTTTTTATAGAAGGAAGGGAGAGGTGAAAAAATAGGTTCAATAAGAGGTTTAATAAGGTGTTTAATTTTAGACTTAACATGAATTGATCATTCAAAATGACCAAATATCTAAAAATAAAAAGCAAGTTGGAGTTGAGCTAGAGTTAACCCTTAGGGTATTTAAAGGTTAACCATCAGTGGTCAAGCTAACAATCGATGATTATGAGTAAACCATCAATGTTTAATAAGATAAGGTTATAATAGTCAAATTTAGTTATTTTGAATTAGGCTTATGAGGTAATGGTCATGAAGTGGTCCTAAGGGGGTCTAGGTGTGGTCTAGGGGATGGTGCAACATTTAGATTCATAGTGTATGGATTTCTAGTGTCTACAAAGAGGTCCATGTGATGGTATTTCATTCAAAAACAAAGATTTAAAATGCACATGGATAGTTACATTATAGGAAGATAGGTTCACAATGTATTATTGTCTAACTGGTGTAACTTTATCCTGATTAATTGTATACATACTTTTTAGATCATGACAACTTCTTCTATGTATTCTTGTTTCCTAGTGTTGTAAAGATATATCTTCTTTCACACTCAAATACCTTATGAGAAGTATTATGTTTTGAAAAGGTAATGAAATATGACATGTATTAAAAATTAATATAAATGACATGAAAGTATATAATCTAATAGTATGAGAATATGCTTACAGGTCTTGATTTTAGATTTTTGAAAATATTTTATTTTTTGTATTTTTTAGAAAAGATGAATGTTTCTGCATTTTTTTCATATTTTAAATTTAAAATAGGAATAATTGAATGTTGAAAAATTCATCTATATAAAATATCAACACAAACACATTATATTCATAGGATTTTGAGTAGCTTGCCTTCAAATGTATCTAAGAGATAAAATCCAAGGTGAATATTTTCAATAATTACAAATGGTCCCAACCAATTTGGCTTGAATTTCCTTTATTTTATTTATCATCATTAGTATTCTTATGATTTTTTTTTGAGCATAAGGTTATCAACTTGAAATTCTCTATCTTATTTTTTCTTGCTATATGATCTTATAATGTGTGTTTGATAAGTTTTCAAATGTTTGAGAGTTTTTAGTGTTTGTTATCAATAATTTGTAATTAATGTAAGAATTTTTCATGATATTCATTCTATTTGATAATATAGTTAAATGATACATATAAGGAAGGTATTTATATTTCAACATGAAGTACCATTTCCATGCCATAAATAAGAGAGTAAGGCATGGCCTTTATTGGTGATGAACACTTATGTAATAGGCCCAAAGAGCATAAATAATAATATTTTGCCAATTAGATCCATGCTTTGAAATGGTATTGATTAAGATATTAACAATAGTTTTATTAGTTGCCTTAGCTTGTCCATATCCTTATGGGTAGTAAGGAGTAGAAAAGTATGTCAGATTTTGAACTTAGCACTCAATATTTTTACCATTTTATTATTAAAAGAGGACAAATTATCCACTATGATTATAAAAAACAAGCCAAATCATGCAATTATATGTGTAAAAATAAAATTGCAAATATCTTCACCAATAGTAAATTGTAGGGGTATAGATTTTACCCATTTAAAAATATTCAATAGTTGCAATGATAAATTTATGCTCTTTAGAGTATTTTAAATTTATTTTTCCAATTATATCAAATCCCTAAAGAGAATAAGGCAATGGAGAAATAGTAGGTTATAATACCATGGATGGTGCATGATTAAGATTGATATGATTTTGACATTTAGAGCATAATTTGGCATGATCATGACATTCATTTTCTATTTTGGGCCAATAGTATCCTTGATGTATGAGTTTATAAGATAAGGACCCAATAATAAAATGACCACCACATTCACTATCATGTAATTTGAATATAAATATTTGAGATTCAGTATGGTTTAGGGATTGTAAAAAATTTCCATTAAATGAGTGTTTAAAAATGGATCCACCAATGAACAAAAAACACATTTCTTGATATTGTAATTGATTTTTTCTTCACATGTAACATTTTAAGAAAATTTAGATTTATAGAGATAATTATATATATTTGTATACCACGTAGGATTATCCACACTTCTAGTGATTTCAAGAAATTATAATGCATTGATGATTTATGTGTTCACAAAAGGATTACGTAGTTGTTGTATTGAAAACATTGCATGATCATCATTAATATCAATTATAATTATAAAAGAAACATTATCCATTATATTGGCATGATGATTATCTTTTTGAGGAATATTTGTAATGGAATAAGGATAAAATGATGCTATTAATCATTGGACCATATATTTATAAGGGATAATATTATCATATTTTATTTGATAGATATTTAATACTTTATTAATGAAAAGATGTGAATCATCATATATATGTAAATATATTATGCTCTAATTTTGTGATGTTAACAAACTAAGAATAAGAGCTTCATATTCAACAATATTACTGGTGCATGTAAATTTCAAGAAAAAATCAAATGACATGGGTAAAACTTGAGGAGGAATGAATACAAGTCCTGCCCCAACCCTATAACACATTCATATCTATCAAAATTCATGGTCCACGTATCATTTCCAATGTTATAATAAGTGAACTCATCTCAAAATTAAATAGTGATTGTCACTAAATCTTGTATTAGAACAATAACTAATTGATCTGCTATAACTTATCATTTAATATTTTTTTATGAAACTAAATTTAAATTCAATTCATTAAAAAGCATCACCCATTTTAATATGCATCCTAACAAATGGGGTTTTAAAATAAGATATCAAAGTGGATAGAATTTAGTAATAACATGAGTCTTGTTTTGAAGTAGATAATGTTACAATATTTGCACAAAAAAAATTGCTAAACACAAATTTTCAATGGAAAAATGGTTTTTTTCATAATCAATAAGCTTGTGACCAATCTAATAATTGACATGCTTATGATTATTATTGTCATGTTGTGCAAGTAAATAAAGCATGATCAGTAGCTAAAATATATAATAAAATAGGTTTCTATAGAGTGAGAGGCATAAAAATTGGTGGATTTAGAAGATATTCCTTAATTGCATTGAATTTTTTTTGATAAAAATTAATCCCTTTCTAATTTGGTATCTTTTATGACTAAATGTGTAAAATATATCATTTTATCTACCAATTGAGCCAAAAAACATCATATAGCTTGAATGCATCCTTGAAAACATTGAAGTTTATTGAGATTAGTTGGTGATGGAATATCAAGTATATGTTTTACCTTTTTGGGGTGAAATTATATACGCCTTTAGGAAATAATAAAACCCAATAATTTGCTTGTTGTAACTCCAAAAAAAAAATGTTTTTGGATATAAGCACACATTATATTTTATTAATTGTTTAAATATTTGTCCTAAATCAAGAACATTTTTTTTTATGTTTTCATTTTGCTAATCATTAATCAACATAATGATTAATTAATTTGTGGATGTAATAATGAAAAATATGTGTCATAACTCTTTGATATGTTGTGCCAACATTTTTAAATCCAAAAGGCATGTCTTTATAATAAAAGGTTCCCCATGGTGTAATACATGATGTCTTTTCTTGGTCTGTAGGATTAATACTAATTTGATTATATACCAAAAAACCATCCATAAATGATAACATTTCATATCCTACAGTAGAGTCAACAATCATATATATTTTGAAATGGAAAATCATCTTTAGGGAAAGCCTTATTCAAATCATGTAATCTGTGCAATACCAAATATCTCAATTTGGATTTTATTACTAGTACAATATTATAAACCCATTCAGGATAATATAAAACATGAATGAATCCAACATACAATAATATTCAGATTTCATCCTTGACTAGTAAAGCCACTTTGGCTGTATTTTCCATATCTTCTACTTTATTGGTTTGGCATATGGAAATAAGGAAATATTATGTAATGCAATTGATATATCAATGCCTAACATATCTTTATATTCCCATGTAATAATTTTTGGATAATAAAACAATGTTTGTCACATATATTCTCCTTCATCATCTCTTAACATTGTAAGTACTAGAATTGGGTGAGGATATTTATCCATGCTGTAGTGAAATTATACTATTTCATCATTAATTAATTTAGATCGATCCTCCACATATAGGGTAGTAGTAATAATATTGGGATCATATAATTATATTTGATCAATACAAGTATCAATTTACCAAAATATGCGTGTGCATTGATTTTGTAAGGATTTTTTTTATGGTGGGAAAAGGGAGATATTCATATATACCAAGATATTCCAAAAGTGACTCATCATTTGAAAATTCATTCAATGTTAAAATTTTAGGTGAAATGGTATCATCAATGAGCTCATGATATATTAATGATAATTATGAAACATGCTTAAACTGAATATAAAACTCACAAGATTCCTTGGTAGCAGATATAAACATGGGTGATTTCTTAATAGATGATGTTTACAAGAAGCAAAATTATTACTATACCCAAGAATTATTTTCCATTAATGATAAAAAGGTGAAATGGGATCAAAAATACCTTGATCATGCTTACTTAGTCCTTATCCAATATTATATTTATATTTTTTAAATATTTAATCCCAAAACCATATTATTTAGGAGGAGAATAGTTAACTAATTGTGGTGCGAGAGATGGGACCCAAATATTTGGAGAAGATATTAGTATGTATAAAGAGGAAGGTTACATGTATGGAATATAAGCATCAATAGGATGCACCAAGGCACAATATTTAAAGGATTCTTGATCTAGAGGGCATGTATATATAACCTTAATGAATAAATTTAAGACATGCATGCAAGGTGGAAGGGAAAACATTCATGCCATGGATCCAAGATCATCCTAATAACAAATTGTAATTAATATCATTAGGTATAACTTAACATATTGTATCAATAGTACATGGGCCTAAAGTGATAATCAATGTGATCTACCCAAATTCTTTACATGGGATATTATCAAATTCACAAATATTAATGTATGAATGGGTGACATATTTTGTTATTATGCATAGTAAATATAAGAAGGATATATTATATATGTAAACTAGATCCATTATCAATAAACACATGTTTTACCACCTTGTTTTATATAAAAAAATAGATATATAGTGGTAAATAATGGTTGTTAATATGACATTGGGGAATGTCTTCCTTTTTAAAGGAGATGTTACATAAGGAGCTTCAATATTATTTTGTATAAGACTTGTGAATAAAGCTTCATATAAAATATCCTTGTACATTGGAATTATTTATAAAATCTCTAATAAGGAAATTTTGGATTTAGTATTCTTTAGTTGATCTAAAATATCAAAGGATTTAGGTTGATTAACTTGATATAGTGAAGAAAAATGTATGTGTGGACCTTCACCTCATCTAAGGTTAACAACATGTAAATTATGAGGTTTATCTATAGAAAATGAAAGAGAATTAGGTTGAAATTTATAAAAATTAAAAATTAGCTTGTGAGGAAAATTGTTCTAAGGTAACCTTGGAAACACCATTATATGTAAGTAAAGAATATACATATTGAATTTCATCATCAAAAGTAACAGAGTATTTTAATATAATTTGAACAAGACTATGCATATTATGAAAGAAACATTCTTTTAGTGAGCCCAATTCTATATTTATAAAAATTAAGACTATTTATTCTAGTGATATATAATGAATGAAGAGAATTATGACTATGTATAAAATCTAAATAAAACAAAGCTATTATATGGATAAAAGGTGATCTAGAAATGGGTCTAGATGATTTATAGGATATTAGATACACTTGATTATTTTTTTATTAGTGTCAGTCTAGTTTTTTAGATAAATAACTATAGAGGTAAAATCATGCATGTAACCCACTAACCCCAGTTTCAAAGGCAAATTGAGAGTAACTTCTCTGGGTGCTATATTCCTCTTAGGTGTACCATAAAAAAGATGAATAAAAAAGATTCATATTCATGTAAATAAGGGATCATAAGTATTTATGATATACCATGAGGCATGTGGAAACTAAAGTCTGTGTTTGGATTTGTATTATGGCCATTAATATTGGAGTAAAACCCTTCATGCCATGATGTCTGTAAATAAAACATCATGTAGACTTTCATGATAGTAGTTATATGGTTTTGAAATTTATATAAAACAATTTATAAAACAAGAAAAGATAAATAAAAATAAAGTGAAATATTTTTGAATAGGAAAATAAAAAAATTCAACCTCGAAGTCGAAAGAAAGAGCCTTTATGTCAGTATCCATCTGAGGTGACAAGATAAACATTTTCAATGTCAGATTACTCCAAATTTGAAAAATTTGAATCATGATAATATAGATAGTATCCAAGGTTGAGGAGTGTATTATTTTAATATCATTAATTTATATAATTAAACTAAAACCCTAAGCTAAAAATGAACAACCAATAAGTAGTGTTCTAATTATAGTGGGTTCACTAAAATGTGTACACTAGAATTAATTATGAATTAAAATTAACTCTAATTAGAAATGTAAACTATTGAAATATGATATAAGATAATATATGCTACTGAATACCATAAATATAAATATCCACAAATTTTATAGAATTTATAAATTGCAAAAATTGAAAGATAGGGTTAGTGTTAGAGAATTATCCTTACAACTAATTTAATTTAGATTATGTTAACTTTACACAAGATATGAATACATAATGGAATTAAAACATATATGTATTATAGAATGGTGGATCACTATCTATTAGGAAAAATATATAAGAGGTGGATAGGATAATAGTGCATTATTTTATGTTAATAAAACTTTGTCTTATCAATTTGTGCACTAGATTTGAAAAATCTAGGTTTGTTCACCTATGTCTACATGAAATCTATTTATGTGTAGAACTAAAATTGATGCAAAAAATACATATACAATTAGAACCCTAATCTTACAAAAGTAAAATAAAGGAGATCAAATTTAAAAAGGGTAGGAAATGGGGGAAGTGGGAATGGCCAAGCTATCCTCAGAAAACCCCTTATTGACTGAGTGCTACCTACATATCCCAAAGGGACTCAAGCTAATGTAGTTATCTCTTTAGGGAAGATCATATGAATGCAAATAGAAAAATTGATTAGAATTATTGATAAAGGATGACTTCAACCTATAATAAACAATGTTTAACCTAGCTAAGAATTATAAAATTGCAATAGATATATTTACTCAAAAAATAAATGCTTTTGAAATTAGAAAGATAGATTCCTTGTAAGTGTTTCTTAGGTCCTTTCAATTGTAACCCTTGATGTGATTTTATATAGGAACATATCAATTTTTTTTGATAACTAACCTATTGATATGCATGGTGTCATTACCATTTTTTCTAAAATAATAGAAATGACACATCAAAAACACATTTAAACCAAAAAATAAATTCACACAAACCAAGTCCTATATTTATCATGCCACATTATGTAGAAGGAAACCATTAAAATCATTTGACACCCTCATAGAATCAATTCATAAAATTTGACCAATCCCCTTCCTACTCAGTTAACTTTGAAATAACCATCAAAATTTACCTAGGCCCTCACTAATGCTTTTGGATTTAGATGGTGGCTTTAGGTCAACCTGAGTCTAAATTACTAGGGGATGAGAACATGCCATGTGTCACAATCTATGGTCTTTGAGTCTATTACTCAGGCTATATTCTTTGACTCTTATGATCTCTAAGATGATACCACATGGTGGCATCTTAGGATTCCAAGATTTTGGTGACATTGGCCCTAATCCTACCCCAAAGCAAGTCTTTAAAGATTTTGAGATCTAAGATGCTACCACATGGCAACATCTCAGGCCCTTGAAACTATGGAGGCATAGAATATTTAACCAATGTCCTAACCTTCTAATATGTTAGGATGATGCAATGTGGCATCATCCAACTAACTTAAGTAAAACACAAAAATTGATTAAGGAAAAATCTAATTTAAAGTCTAAGCCACAAAGGCTAAAGGGAAAGATACAGGTCTTTAGTCTTGCTAAATAATGAACATATCTAAGTCATGATTCACTGAGATGATTCCATGTGGAAGGATAATTCTTCTCCATTGTCCCAAAGGCAATATCTTAGTATGACCATCTATGAGATTACATGTCACTAGGATGATGCAACATTGTAACATCCCACTCACTTGCTTACCTAAAGGTAAAGCTCCAAGTTTGTTCATCATCGAGTATGCAGGATAATGAGATGATGCTATGTGGTATCATCTCACTCATTATAATCTCAAGGAATTGATATTTGTACAATCATATCTAGGAATATGAGTTACTAGGATGACACCACATAGAAGTATCCTACTCTTCCATTAGCCTAACATCAATTACATAATAAACCAAGTTGACATCATTCTGGGGTTGGTAGAATGGTGACACATGGATTCCTTTATTCAACTTATCCAAGTAAAGAAATTAATCAAGGTAAAATTAAATGGCTAAGGTAAAAAGGGTGCAAAAATCTCTTGTCAAAATGGCTAAAGTAACAACTATGTATTTAAACCTGCATAGAGGAATCATTGAGTAACTTAAGATAAATGTTACACAAGGTAACCTACATAGTTAGTTAAGGATAAATGCTGAATCAAGATCAAATAATGAATAATCCTTAAAAACCTTTGTTTGGAATAGCTATTTTTATGGGGTATCACACAAATGTTGACTACACATTTTTTTGAAGGTCCAAGCCTTTAGAATTTTCATTTGTGACTTTTGTTTCAACAAACTCATAATTTTTTTTTTTGAAATCTAAAGAATTGCACCATTTTGATGATATCTTTGGGACTAATATTCATGATAATTGTTCCAAAATTTATTCAACACTTTCTTTGAATACCTAAGGACTAAAAAAAAAAAATCAAGACTTAATAACTTTTATTCTCATATACTCACAACAAAATTTATGACCACTATTTTTGAAGACCAAACATTTCAAAAATATGCTAAGTATGTTGTTAAAGTCTTAGCCATTTTTGTCAAAATTAAAAATAAGTGGAGGATTTAACAAATACATAGGCTGAAGGGTCAACTTGAATAAGCTAAGGTAAAAATCCTTTGATATATTAAAGGTTACAACCTAAGTAATTAAGCTTAATAAAAATCAACAACTTTATAAAATGATATAGCTAAAGGAAGGGCACAAAATAAGAAACTAATCAATTGCTAAGGCATAATAGATTATTTTATAGACATCCATCTAATTCTCAACATTTTAATAATATTTTATGATAAAACTTAATTGTTATTTTTAGATAATAATCTAGATCCAATAGCTATGTTCAACTCTGGCTTTGCTCAAGTTCAATCCCATTAAATTAACCATGATAATTTCAAGGGGAGCTAAAGACCTAACTAAATAATTACATTCATCAACTATAATTAAACACAATTGACCCATCACTTTTATAAGAAATATCATAAGGGAAAAATGATCTTTCCATTGCATGAAAACTCCTTTTTAAGGGTTTACATAAAATTGATCATAACTACAATACACTATTTGGTTAGTTCATTGAATCAGGTATATTTTTATTCCCAATAAATACCTATAGCTTTTATATAAAATCCTTTCATTGAGATAAATATATATTTTTATAGCTTAACAAGTTTACCCATGACCAAGATTTAAGCCCTTAAATCAAGCTGCCAACTTTATTATAAAGAACATCATATGCTGAACATTTTTGATACATATAGGACACTTATAAAGATCCTATGATGTATAATTATTATAAAAACATCTTATCTTTAATTTGAGAAATCAATAAGTTAAAAAAAATTCTTAATCCATATTTATAATTATGTACAAGATCTATTCCTTTTAATAATATTATAACTAGGCTAACTACTTACAACATTAACATTACATTAGTTTCATGATATAATTAACATGAGGGAAATATACATATCTTGATCTGATCTAAATAATGACCAAGTAAACTTAAATGGTTTTCCAATTCTTCTCTTAAGTATCTTATGGACTTATATAAGAAGGAAATCTCACTACCCAACCTTTTGTCATCATCAAGCTGCTACTCTAGACACCCCGAGCTCAAGACTCCCAACTCCGAGTGTGTTTATATCTCATGGAAAGGGCAAGTATGGGATTCTAAGCAAGGGTTTTTAACATAAGGGAAGATCATGAAACACCTATATTCCTAATTCCTATTTATTACATAGATATATTACAATCTCAATAATAATAAATAAGCATTCTAATGATCATTTAAGTGAAGAAAACCATTCAATAATATAGTATATACATGCAAGTTCTTAAAATATAATAAAGTTTGTAGAAAGTTGTGAAATATAAAGAGGATTATATCACTCTATTTATTCCTTCTAATGGTCATGAGAGAGTTGAGAAACTTGACATTATGCCTTGTATAAGAGGACTTCAACCATTACCATGATGACATTCATGGGATGATCAAACAACCTTCCATTATGCCGTGCATAAGAGGACTTTGATACACTACTATCATGAAGATGTTTCTCCTAGGACACCATCACACAGTTTCATAAAAACATATCAAAACTTTCATAAGATCAAAACACTTCATGCAAATAAGGAGGAAAAACCTCTCCAAAGTCATCAAAGGACAAACACAACATAGTAACCAATGCTCAATTATGGGAAACTAATAAAATAAGTAAAATAAACCAAGTGGTCTTATTCCCCTAATGTAATAAGATCAAATAAATAATACAATAATTTCATTCTAAATGAACAACATAAAACATAAGTTACTAGAAATCCCACCTATCGACCTCTTAAACCCCTGGGCATTATCCTCCAGTTGTCTAGACTTGGCTGTCCTAACTAGTTGATACTATCTATTTATTTTCCTCTCCTATACTAATTCTAATTATTTTTTTAATTGGCCAAAAATTCCCCAACAAGAAGAGCTAATTTGATATAAAGACATCTTAAGATTAACCAACCACCAACCACTTACTAGCCCATACCTCATTAAGGGATGTTTGATGCATGTTTAGTTAAGGTGCATGGTGGACCTTGTAGACTTTTATGGTTGCTTCTATGGTTTTACCACCTTGATTCCCACTATATTTAAGTCTAAGTCATTTAATGGAAGATCTCTCATTCGACCACTAGATAATTTAGATACTGGCTCCAAGATCTTATGGCTAGGCAAAAATAAGTTTCATCCACTAAGATTAAAGGCTAACTACCTAAAACATAAGCTGAGTTAGTAAGGGTGATAGAATATGTATCTAATTAATTTAACAAAGGTATAATAAAGGTTAAGTTACTTATTAGTGATAAAACCATGCTTGGCATAGTCTCTTTCCTTCATTATCCCTTTTCTTATTCTTGTGTACTCAATGCACACATCAAATTATTCTAACCTAGTAGTCAAAGCTATGGAATTTAATCAAATAAGTATATTTAAATCAATTTTACATAGTCAAACATTCAAGGAATATCACATTAACATATGTAATTTCATGTGATTCAGTATATAATTAATTTCCAATTTATTAATTTAGGAGAAATAATTCAAATGTGATTTAATTTAATATATCTCATAGACATAATCAATTTTCATAAGGTGACACAAGCATAACATCATAATTTCATAGGTGAGTACTAAAAACATGATTGATAATAGGTATTTACCATGGTTCCTAACACATGAAAAGCCTTATTAAATCCTTACATGTCTCATGTGGATGTGACTTAACAATATACTATATAATTAGAATATATGAGTCATAGTTCCATAGTCATCTTTCCCAAAGATGAAAACTATGTAAAACAAGGCCTTACATCCCCCTCCCCTTAAGCATACTAACATCTATAAGTCACTCGAAGAGGTGAGGATATCAAATACTCAAAGGTGTAGTATCTTCCTAAGTTACTATTGATTCATTATATTTGTCCCATTAGACCTTGACTTGATCTAGATCTTTGCCTTGAAGTGCTAACATCTCACATGGTAAAATATTGATGAGATCCAAAGTCATAGCCCCATTGGTCTTGACTTGTAATTCCATCCAATCTAATACATGAGAAATGTTAACAACATACTAATGTAAAACTAAAACATGAGATACATCATGGACATGAGATAGGCTAGGTGCAAAGGATAGTCTATAAGCTACTGGGCCTACTATCTCTAAGATCTCAAATGGCCTAAAAAAATGAGATACCAACTTCAACCCTTTTCTATAATGGATGGGGATCTTGATGGTTCTCACACTTAAGAAAACCTTATCACCAACATTAAAATGTTGATTAATTCTCTTTGAATCTACATACTTCTTATACTGATCCATGATAGTTCCAAGATACTATCTAATCTTAAGCACTTGCTGCTCCATATCTTCCAACATGGTGGAGCCAATCATGACTCTATCTTTAAGTTGATCCCAACTCAGTGGGTTTATACAAGTTTGACCATAAAAATCTTGAAAAGGTGCTATCTTAATTGAACTATGATAGCTATTGTATAAGCAAATTCAACAAGATATAGAGTATTCCCAATAGGATTATTGATTTATAGCCTATATTCATAACATGTCTTCAAGGACTTGATTGAATCTCTCAATTTAAACATCATCTTCGATTGATAAGAAGTGATAAAATTAGGCTGAATGGCCAATGCCTTCTCTAAAAAAGTCTAGAAGTGAGAAGTAAAAACTAAATCTTGATCCAAAATAATCTTATAAGGAATACCATTAATCTAACAACATCATATAGAAAGACCTTTGCCACTAAATTGGCATTATAAGTGGTCTTTATGGGAGAAAAGTGAGTAAATTTAGTCAACTTATCCATAGTGACCATGATCACATCATGATGGTATGAAGTAGTCAAGCCTATAATAAAATTCATGGAGATGGTGTCCCATTTCCATTCCATAACATCATGAGGATATAAAAATCCTACTAGATGCTGATTCTCAGCTTGAATCCTTTGGCACTCTAGATAATGAGATATAAATTCATTAATATCACATCTCATAATATACTAATGATAGAATTTATTTAACTCAACATGCATTTTATTAACTCCAGGGTGCACTTGGTAAGGAGCTTTGTGATACTCAAATAGAATCAACTCACGCAAGCCACCTATTGAAGGAGCATAGAGACACCCTTTATGGTAAAAAAACCCATCAAAATCAAGAGAATAACCTTAAAACTTAACTTTCAAATTCATACCAAAATCAAACAACTATCTTAATTCCCTATAGAGGTCAACCTCTAGAAGCTGATTTAGAATCTCACTTGTCAAGTTAGTTCACAAACTCATTATTTCAAACTCATGGTGCCTTCAATTCAAGGTATCAAAAGCTATTTTTTTTTCCTTTGATATACAAGATCTCACAATCATATTAGCACAACATTTCCATCTAATTATTTTGATGTGTGCTGAAATTAGGATGATTGAATAGATGATATAAACTTAAATGACTAGTCTTTAAAATAAAATGATGACCAATCAAGAAGTATCTCCAACTTAGACAAGAATGAATAATTATTGAAACTTGAAAATCATGCATAGGATAGCCTAACTCATAAGATTTGAGTTTCCAAGACTTATATGCTATCACTCTACCTTCTTACATGAGTATAACTCCTAATCTTTCCTTTGATACATCTGTGTAAATAAAGAATTCTTCAATAGTGTTAGGCACAACCAAAATTGGTACACTAGTGAGTCATTCTTTCAAAAACTAAAAAAATTATTTACACTTTTACATCTAAGTAAATTTAATCATTTTCTTCTGAAGTGAAGTGATGGGATTCTCAATACGAGAGAAATTCTCAACAAAGTGTTTGTAGTAGCCTATCAATCCCATGAAACTATGTACCTTTACAATATTGGTGGGTGTTGGCCATTCCAAGATGGATCAAATATTTGAGGAATCCATAGATATTACTTATAAAAAAAGAATATGCCTAAGGTATTGCACCTGAGACTGTGAAAAAGTGCACTTATCTAAGTTTCTTACAATTGGTTTTCTCTTAAAACCTCGAGGACCTTCTTCAAATGGTCCTCATAATATTCTTCATTCTATGAATGGATCATAATGTCATAAATAAATACTAACACAAAATGATCCAATAAGGTGAAAAACACACCATTAATATGACTCATGAACATTGCTAATCATTTGTCAACCCAAAAGGTACAACTATGAATTCATAATGCCCATACCACATTTGAAACACACTCTTATGAATATCAAGCTTTGTAATACACAACTGGTGGTATCCAAACTTAAAATCAATCTTAGAGAACACTTAGATCCCTGGATTTGATCAAACAAATCATAAATACTAGGAAATGGACAATGATTCTTAATTATCACCTCATTTAATTGGTAGTAATCCATGCACATTCAAAGGGATCCATCCTTCTTCTTCATAAAGATGATTAGTGATCCCCATGGGGACACATTAAAATGAATCACTCTTTTTTTAAGAAGTTTATCAATATGAATCTTGAGTTCACATAATTTTGTTGTGGTCATCCAATAAGGTTCCTTTGAGATGGGATCATCCACAGGCAATAAGTTAATTTGAAAATCAATTTAGTACTAAGGAGGCATATCTGGTAATCCATTAGGAAATACATCAGGAAATTACCATAAAATAAGATGATCATATAAAAATCCTTCTATGACTCATCCAACCTATCACTCACCATGATAGCAAACATCTATAAACCTTTTCTCAAGCTTCTCTTAATATGCATTATAAATATCATACGAAGGGAAACATGTTTCTTAACTCTAGATATTACCATGGAAGTCCCATGGTCATCGTCACATTCAATAACCTTGTCATGACAATTTAATTTGGTCTTATGAATAAAAATCCAATCCATTCCAAAGAAAACATTGTAAGTAACCAAGGGAATTATGCACAATTCCAAATTAGTGGAAAAGACACCAATGTCTAAAACATAATTGCTCACCAAGGAGTTAACAATCATCTTGGCCCCCAAGGCCAACTCTATTGCCCAACTCTCTAACTACCTAATAACCACCAACCCATAAAAATCCATGATGAAAGGTAAAATAAAGGAGTCTAAATCTTCTAAATCAAAAAAATGGAAATCAAAATTCCTTATATCATACCTATAGTCTTAATGACCATTGTCTAGTTCTCAACTTGGTGATCATCCACCACTGCATAGATTTTATATCCTCAACCTACATCATCCACTATATGATCTTGAATCAGAGTCTTATGCCTATTAGTAGTTGATGTTCTAAGAAGATAGTCTCATTTAAATTGATCAAAATATCCACACATGATGTAAGCACCATTCTGATGGTCTCACCTTAATGGGACTCTACTTATTTTAGGTTTAAAATAAGTAGTGGACCCTGAAGGTCTCACTTGATCAAACTAAGGAGATTATGTATTCTGAGACTACTAATGGTTTGGGGTTCAAGTCTCACCACATATTTAGTGTTCCTTATCCAAATGGTTTGTATTTTGATTGCAGCCATAATGGTTGCTCTCTTGTCGAGGTTGTTGAGGGGGTATAAATTTAGATTAAGATATTTTCCAACCTCCCCTAGGTGTAGGTTATGCACCTTAAAACCTCAAGTAATTTTGAAATTTTAATCTTCCTTGAAACTTATCTTGAGCATCCTTAGTCTTTCTTCAAGACTCTTCAGCTAAATAGGTCTTCTCAACTACAATTTCTAAGCTAGTGGGAGGCAAAATATGCATTGTGCCAACCAACACAAAATTCAAGCCTCTGATAAACATGTTTATTTGGATCATCTCATATGTGTAAAACTACAAATACCTAATCAAATCTAAAAATCAACTCTCATACTATGCCACTATGATACTACCTTATTATAGGTCATGAAACTCATCCACCCTCTTCTTTACATAATGGAGTGAAAATTAACATGGTATAAAATACTTCCTTGAATAATCATTAAGTGAGGGAAGTTGGTGTTAAGTGGAGTTTCTATTATTCTCCTTCCCACTGCATATTATTTACCTCACAGAGTAAGTGAGTGCCTAGATGGGCCTTCCCATTAAAATAATAGTCATATAGTGTGAATCACCCCCTATGCTTTATAAACAAGTTTTTGATATAAATAATTCTTGGATACCATCAAAATTATGAGGATGTAGTTTGATAAAATATTTCACTAAGTCATTAGGTGTAGGTCTAGGAGGAGGGTCCATATTAATCTCTCATGATGCTTGCCATGGTGATGCACTTTAACTCTATCACCACTATAATGGTGATGAGGAGGAATCTTAGAAATTTTCTTTCTCTTTCAACTAATACTTCATCATCCTAAGAATGTCATTGAGAGTGCCTTTCTACTTCATGCTAAACCACAAACAATCTCTCCTACAAGACATCCCACATCTATTACATGGCTAAGAGGAGTTGTGATCCAATTTAATTCAATCTAGCTGATTAGGAGGCTCATGCTCAATAAGGGGATCCACCTCATGATGTAATTGGCATCTTCCTCTCAACCCACATTCTAATAGGAAGTCAATAACAATCAAGTAGAAATTAGAAGCCAAAATAATAATTCAAATTACCTAGAACTCCTACTGTTATAATCATGCTTTGATACCAAAATCATGCCCATTTTTTAATAAAATAATAGACATGACACATAAAAAACACATTTAAACTAGAAACTAAATTCACATAATCTAAGACTTACAATTATCATGCTACATTACATGGAAGGAAACTATTAAAATTGTTCATCCACTTTCGCATAATCAATTCATAATGTTTTCCCAATCCCATTCCTACTCATTTGACATTGATATGGCCATCATAATTAACCCAAGCATTCACTAATACTCTCAACTCCACATGGTGGCTTTAGGTTAGCTCGAGTCTAAATTACTAGGGGATGAAAGCACACCATGTGTCATAATATCAAGCCCCTAGGTCTATTTATTAGCCTATTCTCTTTGAATCATATGAGCTTTGGGATGATACCATATGGTAACATCTTAAGCTTTCATGCCTTTAGCAACATTGGCCCTAAGCCTACCCCAAGGTAAGTCTTTTAGGTTTTTGGGATCTAGGATGCTGCCACCTAGTAAAATCTTGGGCCCTTAGAGCTGTAGAGGCATAAAGGCTTTAGCCTAATGTCCTAACCTTAAGAGCTATTAGGATGATGCCACATGGCATCATCTAGCTGACTCAAGTAAAATACATAAATTGGCTAAGGCAAAATCTAATTATAAGTCTAAGACCCAAAGGCTCAATATAAAGATATAGGTATTCAATATCTCTTAAGCATGAATATATCTTAGTCATGAGTCACCAAGATGATGCCATGGGGTGGCATCTTGCTCCTATACTAGCCCAAAGGCAAGCTCTTGGTACGACCCTCTCTGGGGTCACAGGTCACCAGGATGATGCTACATAGAAATATCCTACTCACTATTTGCCCAAAGGTAAAGCTCCAAGTATTATCATCCATAAGTCCATGAGTCACTGGGATGATGCTACATGGAAACATCCCACTCATCTACATTTCTAGAGGTGTTTTTCCTTGTACAGAGATTACAGGTCATTGAGATGCCATATGGAAACATCCTACTCCTCCATTAGCCTCACATTGACCATATATTAGACCAATTTGATGTCATTATAAATTTGGTTGGATGAGGACATGTGGATTCCTCTAATTGACTTAACCAAGTCAAAAAATTGACTTAACCAACTAAAAAATTGACTTAGGTAAAATTAAATGGCTAAGGCAAAAAGGGTATGAAAAGATCTTGTCAAAATGGCTAAGGTAACCACTGTGCATTCAAACCTACACAGGGGACTAATCAAGCAGATTAATACAAATATTACATAAAGTAACCTAAATAGTAAGCTAAGACTAAAGGTTGAAGTAAGATTAGAGAAGACACAATCCTTAAGAACCTTTATTTAGAACACTTATTCTGATGGGGTGCTACACAACTTATGACTACACTTTTTTAAAGGCCCAAGCCTTAAGAATTTTCATTCATGAATTTTTATCTAACAAGGTTGAAATAATTTATTTCAAAGCCAAAGACTTGCACCATTTTGTTGACGTCTTCAAAATAATTATTCATGATAATTATTCCAAAAAATTGTAATAATTTCTCCATAGAATTAAGGACTTAAATGAAATCTTTGAGACATTGGAACTTTTGTTCACAATATACTCACAACAAAATTTATGAACACTATTTTCCAAGACCAAACCTTTTGGAAATATGCTAATTATTTTTTTAAAGTCTTAACTATTTTTTTCTAACTCTAAAAAAATGCAGGGTTTAACAAACACACACAATGGAGGGTCAACTTGAACAAGCTAAAGCAGGAACCCTTCAACATACTAAAGGTTGTAGCCTAGCTAATATTAATAATAGAATCAAGCTTAATAAAACTTCAACAACTTTATAAGATGATATAGCTAAAGTAAGGGGACAAAATAGGAAAATACTCAATTGTTAAGACTTAAATGATTCTTTTATAGACATCCATTTGATTCTTGACATCGTAATAAGATTTTTATGATTTAACTTAATTATTATTTCTGAATAATAATCTAGGATTCAATAGCTATGTTTAATTTTAGTTTTGCTCAAGTTTAATCCCATTAAATTAACCATGATAATTTCAAGGGGAGATAAATACCTAACTAAGGAACTGCATTCATCAACTATAATTAAACACAACTAACCCATCACTTTTATAATAAATATCATAATGCAAAATGATCTTTCCTTTGAATGAAGACTTCTTTTTAAGGGTTTACATAAACTTGATCATAACCAAAATACAACATTTGGTTAGTTCATTAAATAAACTATATTTTTATTACTAATAACTACCTATAGCTTCTATCTAATATTATTCCATTTAGATAAACATACATGCTTAAAGCTTAATAAGTTTACCCATGACCAATATTTATGCCATTAAATCAAGCTTCTAACTTTATTAGAAAGAGACTCATAGGCTGCACATATTTGATACATATAAGACTCTTCCAAAGATCATATAATCTATAACTTATTAAAATAACATATCAACTTTGAAGAATTAATAAGTTAAACAAAAGTCTTAATTCATGTTTGAAATGATGTCCAAGATCTATTCCTTTTAATAATATTACAAGTAGGCAAACTGATTATAACATTAATGTTACATTAGATTCATGATCTTATTAACATGAGGGAAATATAAATCTCTTGATATGATCCAAATCAAGAGGAAAAAATAAACTTAAATGATGATCCACATCTTCTCCTAAGCATCTGTAGGCCATAAGAAGGAAGGCTCACTGTCCAACCTTTTGTCATCATCAAGCTGATGCTATAGACACCCCTAAGCTCAAGACTCCCAACTCTTAGCATGTTTATATCAATTGGAAAGGATAAGTATGAGACTCTAAGCAAGAGTATTTAACATAAGGGAAGATCATGCAACATCTATAGTCCTAATTCCTAGTTCTTACCCAAAGATATTTTAATCTCTATAATAACAAACATGGATTCTAAAAATCATTTAAGTGAAATAAAGCATTCAATAATATAGTATATGAATGCAAGTTATTAAAACATAATAAGGTATATATAAATTTGTGAAATATTAAGAGGATTAAAACACTCTTGATTCCTTCCAATGGTCATGGGAGAGTTGAACAACCTACCATTATGCCCTGCATAAAAGAATTAAACTACTGCCATGATAATATTCATGGCAGGATCAAATAACCTTCCATTATTCCCCATGAAAGATGAATTTGATACACCACCATCATGAAGATGTTGATCCCATACCACCATCACATAATGTCACAATGACATATCAAAACATGCATAAGATCAAAACACTTCATGCAAATAAGGATGAATAACCTCTCCAAAGTCCTTAAAGGACAAACACAACATGGTGAATAATGCTCAACCATGGGAAACCAATAAATTAAGTAGAATAAACCAAGTGATATTATTCTCTTGATGTAATAAGATCAAATAAATAATACAATCATTTCGTTCCAAATGAATAGAAGAAAACATAAGCTACTAAGAAGCACACCTATCGACCTCTAGACCGCCTAGGTGATATCTTCCAATTATCTAGAATCAGCTCTCCTAACTATTTGATATCATCTATAACTTATCCTCTCCTATACTAAATCTAATTTATTTTTAAATTGGCCTGAAATTCCCCAATAATAAGAGCTCAACTTCTATATAAATACATCTCAAGATTAGCCAACCACCAGCTATTTGCTAGCACATGCCTCATTAAGGGAAATTATTTTCAATGTTGAAAGGTGCATAGTAGATCTTGTAGACTTATATGGTTTCTTATAGGGTTATACCACTTTGATTCCCACTAGATTTAAATTTAAGGCATTTAATGGAATATCTCTTAGTTAGACACTAGACAATTTAGACATTGGCTACAAGATCTTATGACTAAGTGAAAAAATGTTTCACCAATCAGGATTAAAGGCTAGCCACTTAAAACATAAGATAATTTAGCAAGGGTGAAATACTAGGCATATGATTAATTTACCATGGGTATAAGAAATATTAAGGTACTAATTAGTGATAAAACCATGCTTGATGTAGTCTCTTTCTTTCATTGGCCCTTTTCCTATTCCTGCACACTCGATGCACATATCAAATTCCTCTAACCTAATAGCTGAAGCTATATAATGTAATAAAATAAGTCAATTTAAATTAATTGTGTATAGTTAAACATTCAAAAAATATCACATTCACATAGGTAATTTCATGTTCTTTAATATACAATTAATTGCCAATTTATCAACTTAGGAGCAATAATTCAAACATTATTTGAGTCATAGACATAATCCATTTTCATAAGAAGACATAAGCATATCATCATAATTTAATAAGTGAGTAATCAAAACATAATTGATAATAGGTCTTTCCCATGGTTCCCAACACATGAAAATCCTTCTTAAATCCTTTCACATCTTTGTTGAACGTGACTTAATAACATAGTCTATAATCATAGTATATGAGTCATAGTTACATAAACATCTTTTCCAAAGATGAGCACTATGAAAAATGAGGCCTTAAACATGGGAATTATTTTATAAAGTGTGTCAATTCAAACATTTATCCATTAGAGTATGGGAGATAAGTCCACACTAATGGTAAGGTGTAAAACACACTCTTGTCTACCTATTGTGCACTTGTATTGAAAGATTAGAGGCTAATAAAATAGGAGTGAAATTAAAATATTTATTAAATTGGGATTAATAGGGATAAAATAGGGAATTATATAATATGTTCTCACTAATTTTAAGACTTTTAAGGTTTTCTTAGAGATGCATGTTATTAAAATGGTGAATTGGTAAAACATGGTAAAGATGTCAAGAAAAATCATTATCAATCATTTATTGGTTAAATGTTAGTGTCTTCAAGTGAAAGGATCACATTTCATGGGTGAAAACTAATGGATTTAGGTGTACCAAAATTAGATAAGGTATTTCAAATTATAATGTAACTATTGAAATCACTCAAAAGCTCATGTGTATGATGAGTAATGTTAGAAAGGTCTATTGTATGTGGGGTCTATTGTATAACATGATAACATATCACTAACTCTATTCATTTTATAAAATGATAAAATATATTTGATTCTATTTTAGTTCATGTTGTAGAAGATGATGACCTCTATGAACCATAAATAACTCTTTGATGTTATAAACTATAAAATATTGGCTACCTAAGAGAATAAGCTACTCTCGTCTAAGCTGAGTGTATAGAGAGATTATGAATGGGTGTAAAAAATACCTCTATATAATGGTATTAAATATGTGTAACAACCAAATATGTTTGTGGTGAGGGTGGAGAATGATATACAACTTGCTAAAGAGGGTACTCATATCAAATGCTTGAAACTGTGACTATTTTGTTATATAGTATATACATGATACATTGATGCATTATAGATAGTACTTCCTAAATATTATGTACCCAAGGGAATCCTAACAAAATGTTGGTTTTGATACTATATTTTACCATAATTTTGATTTATGTTAACCATAATTAAGATAGAAAATTGAATATTTAAATTGTATAATGTATAAAAAATTAAGCATATACATAAATGTAGAATATTGAAACTAATTTGACATTCAAGCTTACTAAATATGGAAAGTAAAATAAAGGATAATATAACTTGAATAATTATGTATTGTGTAGTAATAAAATAGGTGGAAATCAAAAAGGCATGTAGAAAGTAAAATGTGGGTCGCTTAATGCAGGTTATATATCTTTTTGTATCCCTAGATAATAATGTCAGACTCAGGTAAATTAATTACCATTGATATGTTCAAAGATGGGGGTTCTCTCCCATGATAATTTTATTATTTATTTTGATATAGGTAGGTGAACATATTTATAATTCAGATTTTTATGTGATCTTGAGGTCTGATTATATGCATGGCACCCATAAATCTATCTCTTTAATCCCAAACTCTAGGTCCACATATTAGGGGATAAAACATTAAAAATATAAATAATTTTAATGAAATGAGATGAATACAATCACCCCCATTTATGATTGAATGTTATTTATGCATGTAATACTTTTAAGAGGAAAATAAGGACACATCTATCTCTTCTCCTTAGTGTGAATGTGAAATTGTGATCCTTTGCTATATGAATGCACCTAATGATATGGCCTTTAAAACTTGAAAATTTTGACCCTTGACTTGTCTTGGTATGCTTTAGACTTGGTTTATGACTACTTCGAGTGACTAATTTGTGATTTGGGAAGAATTAGATAGTTTTTCTCAATGATCAATAGTGTATAGATGCCTGATAGATAATTTATAGTTGTACAATACATCAATATTAATTTGTAATTATATGCATATATTTGGGTAAATTCTCATGCCATTAAAAAGCTAGAAAAATAAGCCAACCCATAATAATTATTTGATTTAAAATAATGATTGTTGTTATGTGAAGGAAAAACTTATAATATTTGGTTGGTAATATTTAGACAATACTAACTAAATTTAGTATTATTATTAGGGAGATAGGAACACTAATCTTATGATTTAGAGATGTCTAAGTATTATCATTTACTATTTTGGCATAAACTAGGATAATTCTTAAGGTAACTGATAACAACTTGGAAGGATTAGATCCATACATAGCATGTGGATGTGAGACAATGGCAGATTAGAGGCATATATTTACACATAAGTCTTATAAGGTGAAGGCAGGTAAAAAATAAGATTTAAAAGTGTATAATACCAAATTTTAGTGTCTATACCCTAATTTTGTCCTTAAGTCCTTAAAGCACATCATAAACTTCTCTAAAATTATTGGTTTTTAGATCTGAGCCTAATTGCATTCATTCTTATTTTTCTGCATTAACCTTAAACTATAATTCTTCCTAGGATGAGATAACAAGTAATGTTAATCCTTTCCTTCGTCATTTTTTGGTTCTCTTTTCCTTTTTCCATGATCCATGTGCCTTAATTATCACTTATTATTTCTTGGGTTAATCTAAGTGTGAATTATGTACTAGAGCATCCCATTTATACCATGTCTTCCCAAGCCATTTAGGAAGTAGGATAAAAAATATAATTAGATCATATATTCAAATATTAAATCTATATAGATCCCTTTCCATATATATTTTTACATTTGTGACAAAGTCATTCATTGTGCATCACCCTCTTGTAACAAAATAAGGTCTTAAGAAAATTACATGTAGTTGCATCTTCACATATAAGGAAGAGGAGGATCAAAACCCTTTCTCAAAATTACATTCATAATGCACATCACTATGTTGAGGTTTTGTTCTATCATTAAAATACATAGTTTTAACTACCACACTGGTTTCCTAATCCATAACTTTGTTTTATTTTGAGTTGGTGGAAAACTAGGACAAAAATAAGGAAGAAGACACAATTTTTGAATATCTACACATAAATTTAGATAAATAAAAATATAGATAGATATGACATCTAGTGGTGAAGAAACACAAAAACATCATATTTTAAAAGTGATCACATGACACAAATAATGTTATAAAAAAAGAATGATAGTCAAAACAAGTTAACACCCATCCCATCCTTATATAATCAAAGGCTCAAATTTTATACATAGTTAGCTATAGGATTTCAAAACATAGATCCAAACTCAAAATTATATAAATCATCAAGGTGTGATTGTTCCATCAAAATTTGTCTCTTTTCAAGTTAAATTATCAATTCAACATTTTCCTTTTACATGTTTACTATTTTTATCCACTAGGGAAAACATGAAAGTACTATTTTACATAGCTAAATGGTAGATATTGCTAATAAAATATTTTTTCTTGTTTGTATTGATAAACACTCAAAATATAAAAATAAATTAGTGAACCCATATGTTCTTCAAATTTTGATACCTTCCTCCATAGGGTTTCATGTTTTTTTTAATAGATTTTTCAAATCTAATTTTAGACCTCTATTTATTCTTACATGTTTGGTATTATTTTCACCTATTTTTACTTATGGATCACATCCTATTTCATATTTATGTGACTAATATTTTCAATTGATTTCATACATTTTAAAGGTTACTTAGGGTTTGGTCCTATTGCTTCAAATCCAATTTTAAGGTTTGTACCTTCTTTAAAGATTCTTACATTAACTCCTACATGCCATTCATGAATATATCTAATGACTGGGATACCTAGATTTATGTATTATACTATAAATAATGTTATATTTAGTAGTGATACTTATTGAATTGATACAATTTACTTTTGCTAACCACTTGTGTTTTTAAAATTTTAATATTTACTAAAATACTTTCTTGTGATATCCCTCCTTCCAACATTGATGGGAATGATCAATATACATACCTTAGAAAGGATATCTCTTTATATATCAGTAATTTTGATGACAATATTAGTGAGGATAGTGATCATGCTTGTGATGATACAAATATTGATCCTATAGATGTTCCGAATTTAAAAGATATGAATGAAGAACAATTTAATGATTTTTTTTACAAATAATCCTAAAAAAACTTTATGCTATAAGTTTCTTACTTGTTGAATCCCACAATATGTGAATTAGGAATAAAGATCATTTACCTTAATAAACTCCATTGAATGGTTCCAATCCTTATATATTATGTGGTGAGGTTAGTTACCCTAATGATACTAATCCTAATATGACTCCACCTAATTCTACTAGACCCCATTGTCATGACCATACCTACTTATCTTTTGATCATGACTATTCATTTGGACTATTATGTTATATTGACTTTATGTTGTAGACATTATATTATGAACATTTTGATTTTTTTCAAAACATCATTATGTTTCACACCAATTTTATATATTTAATTCAACATTAAATTCATTTATCATTATTACGATTATATGATATTAGGTACTACTAATGCCTTTTGTGGACATGGTTTTAGGGATTGCCTTAGATGAGCTATGTTGGATTGAGACACTTTCATATAGTGTCAAAGGTAGGGAATATAGGTATAAACTAAAAACATGATGTAAATAGGATCAAAACATTGAACCTAGGCCTTTTTTTTGGTTTTGATTTTGATCTTGAGTTGTGCTCTGTGATTACAATGTTTAGCCAATTTTTGGTCTTTCATTTCATTGTTGTGATTGTCAATTTTTATTGATATTACACAATAATTTAACATGAATTGATAACTATATTGTTCTAAAAACAATGAAACAAGATTTATAAGTCATGAGATATAGTTTGACATTGATGTACATTTAAAAATGGATGTTTGAGGTCCTATGACCTTTGATAGTTTTGTGTACCTTGATCATATGACCATTTGGAGGTGTGAGTGCATTGTGCATTGATTAAAGTCCATAGAGGGACTAAGGAATAATATCCAAGGGACATGGTATTAGTGGTAGTGTATGATTCAAGCCACAAGTCACAAAATACTTAGGTCAATGGCATATAATAAAGCTTAATATACTCTACCTTGATGGTAAAGTCGTGAGTTGACTTAAGTCTTGGCACTTGATTAGGGTTTTCATTATTTTGAAAGTTACTCTATTATGGGAAGAAACCATGCATGCATATTATGGGGAGCATTTAGGTATATTAGGGGTTAGAACTCATTGAAATGCATGTATAACTAGGATATAGGGTTGTGAATAGTTTAATTACACATTCTTATGAGTTTCACTTGGTAGAATGAGGATTTATACCACACAAAACTAATAGTAATTATGATGGAAGAAACATTAAGGAACAATTGGTTGTGAAATAAATGGGGAGTTGAAGTGGAGAATAAGGGAATGGAAAAATGAAAAAGGGATAAAATAAGTTGGCTAGTTTTGGAGCTTCTTCTGGTATTACATTGTGAATCTAAATGAATAAGTCATTAAGCCTCTATTTAGGGCATGAATGTTTTGCTAGGTTCTTGTGAGCCTTAAAGAACATGTTTATGGTTTGGAAGAATTTGTGTGGCTCTTGAATAAACCTAAACTAAAAAAATTATGAAAAATATTCAAGGAAATCCCTTATGGGAGAGACTATATAGTTTTACCTCACCCTGGATGACACATAGGTGAACTAAGAAAATTGATAAGCTTGACTAGTTGTTTATTGTGTTTTTGATTTTTTTGAAGGTATGTTTGTATTATTTTAGTTTAAATTCAGACCTTGGTTTGTGAGGACATTGTGATATTTTTATTTATGGTCATCTTTCTATTTGTGTTTCATTGTGTTCCTTGGATTATTTTGGTGTCACTAGTATTAGTGATAATTGGGTATTATTATTTATGGCATCTATTATTTTGCATGAAACCTTAAACCCACTACTAAAATCCTATCTATATCATGAAAAAATGAATATGTATTATATTTTTATCATTGGGTCTTTCTTCCCTTCCCAACTGATGGTAGGGGTGGGTAGGGAAAAACTCACTGATGGTTGGACTCATTATACCTATGGGTGGATTTGTCATGCAGAACCTTCATTGTGTAATGAATGAGATTCAACTAGATTACTTGCTCTATGCATTATTGGTGGAATGAGTTATTGATTATTTATTATGAATATTTATTTACCCATCCCCCAGTATATGGAGATAATTTTTATTGACACAAGAAATAAGATCCTCTTGACTTAAAATAGTGTGGAGCGAGTTGGATTATTTGATTATAAACTATAAAATGTACTCTATTGTTTATTGAGGGAAAAGAGGTTTTAATATTCTTAAGATACACATATATAAAGGTTTTAATCCTAGAAGGGATTGGGTGATTTATTGAATTATTAAATAATGATTAGATTTAAGTTGGCTACTTATGCATAATGATTGTGTACTTAAACCGACATCAGTCTATTATCATCACTCAGTTGAATAGGAGTGCATGCTTATATTTATAAGAATAAAGTTAGTTATGCATTAATTTACCTATGTCGATTTAATTTATTTTTTTTAAAGGAAGGAAGTTTGTATGCATATTATAATATAATTGGGAGGATTGTATTTTGTTATATGCTAGTAAGGATTAGTTTGTGATTGTTTAATTCTAGGTATGATAAAATGGAATCAATGTTTTATAATAAGCATGATTATTGAATATCTACTTGTATTTTAAATTACGTATGAAATGTTATTAATACGTAACTTGGTTATTATATCAATATTATGGTTTTAAATGGTTATTTTAATGGGAATATCATGCAAGTATAAATCTATGCATGGATATAATTTCATACTTGCCTAACTTTGCTATTTGGGTTACCTATGAATTGGGATGGAGATTTCTTATATGGAATTTGATTTTTAGAGTTATCATATGAATGTTGTAGGTGAATATTTATTTTTATAATTCTTTTATGATGTGTAGGGTATGAACCTATTACTTATTTGAGTGAATATGAAGTTATATTCACATATATGAGATCTAGCTAAAATGGTTTGTTTCTATTTATAATGGACGTCAATTGTATTTGTAGTTCATTTAAGCTACCATTGAATTTGGAATTTATTTAAAGTGTATTTAATAATGGTACATAAATATTTTGAATTGTCATTATTGATGTTGTGATGAATGTGAAATGCATATAACTCCCATAGAGTTATACCAAAAGGCATTCAATATTTATGGCTAAGTTAGACATTACCTTTGGAAGACAAAATTTATTGCATATTTGTTAAAGGAAAACACTAAATTGGAGGTGTAATATTTACATGTTGAGATAATATGAAAATGTAGAGTTTAAATGCTTGATATAATTCATATTGGTTATTAACATAAACACTTGAAAAACATCTTTGCATGGAATTTGTTTATGTGTATTATGTTTTAAATTAAGTTGTTGAGTATATTATTATGGCAAAATGAGAGGTTTTAATTTTATAAGTGCATAAAATATATTATTAGAGTATAAAATTTAACTAGAATTATACTCAATCATGCTATAATTGGATTAAATCAGTTATTAACAAATAATTTAGGAATTTGGTGTTATCAAAGTTCGCTTTACACTCAGATTGGGAAATATGAATGAATGGCTATCTTTTTTTCTAAGAGATTATTTTGATCACTTAATTATATTTTTAAGTCTTAGTGAGGGGTTAATTAGATTTAAATTATAGGGGTAAGCCTATTTGATGTCAAATCATTTACCAAAAAAAGATATTAGCTTAATCAATTCTATTTAGTGAAATTGAATGGGACTATCTTCATAGGTTTAAATAAGTCTCCAGTTTAGACTTATTTAAGTTTTAAGGATCTTATTACTTGGTTGATACCCTATAGTAATTTTTTCTTAAACTACCTACCTTGTGTAGATGATTAAATCATAATTATATTTTATCGGCCAATTCTCATTTAAGGGAATCATTTGAATGATTATATTATTTTATTGATGGCTTTAAACCTAATTCTATGGGATAGATGTTAAAGCAATAATTTATGTGATATTGATGAGGAGTAATAGTTATTACTCACTGTCAATATGGATTAAATGTATATTTTTATATTTAATAATAGAACCTTATGAAGTATAATGGGAAAATTTTAAATAATTAAAAAACCAAGTTTATCTCTAAGATGGTATTAAATATGAGTATGATAATAATCATTATGAATATGATTAGGATTTTAAACTTAATGAGGGTTAATTATATTCGCTTAGTGTACTTAAAAATAATATCTTATGTATAATGTGAATAACATGGTGTTTTAACCTTTTAAGGGTTTACTAATGTAAATCTTATGTAGTTAAAGGGTGGAATATGTTACTAATTTGGGATAAAAATTAGAAATTATTGACTTAAATAAAATTTCCAAAAATATTAAGTGAGAGGAGAAAAAGTAATTACTATAGATCAACAAACTTTTACATGGATCACGGTACTAGAAATGACTGAACAAACACACATGAATCTTTCATATTTTGACTATTGATCAAAATCTAGCTTAGGAAAATAATGCCCCTATCAGGACAATAACACCATGTGGTGCTAGTGTCTAATTATGGTGCTAATTTCCTTCCTATAGGGACCATATAAAACTTTTAGGGAAGTTGTGGGAGGTTATGGAGGTCTTATAGGTAGTTTTATGTCATTTAGGGGCTTATTTGTGTCACTATTTTGGCTGAATCTCCTTCGAAACCCTAATGAATACCTACACACATGGAATAATAAATGGATAAAATGCAAAAAGGAAATGAAAAACTTGGTTTTATAATGTTATGATCATGAAAATTAAAACCCCTATTATCTTTTCCACTGCCTACATTAACCCCAATACTAGGGGTCTCATATCGTATGTAGTTATCCCTTAGAGAATGTGCACCATCAAATTGCATGGTATACTAGAATAATTTTTACGTAGGCCCTTATTTTATCAATCATGTAATGTCTAGGTGTGAAGACTGAGTAGTATATAGAGTATTGATATGTACTATTGATTGATTTTATGTAAATAGGTGACAAAATAGTAAGTGATAGATGTAAAATGCCTTGTAAGGATATTTATATAGAAGTAACTTTGTTTTGAATATAATAACTTTTTCATTGTCAAAAAAGTCATAAAATAGGGATAAAAACATAAGATAAGGCTTATGGATGGGTTGAGAATCAAACATGGGAGAAAATGCTTGTTAGACACTAGAGCCATAAGTGGACACTAGCTCCATGTGGTGCTAATGTCCCAAGGAATAAAATAGAGTTAAAATAAATAAGGATGGGATAGGCCCCCCTGTGACTGGGAAAAGGTGACTTGTGATTACTGAAAGTGTTGTAAACAAGGAAAAATAAGACATAAGAAATATTGATAGATTCAAAATGACCACACGAACAAGGGCTATAATCATCACTAAGACTTTCATGTGAAAGATCAAAAAAATACACAATACTTGTGGTTTCTTGACCAAATTAGGGTGTTTACACTTGGATAAAGGTAATTTCATAAAAGTTTCTCATTTAATAAACTTTCATAAACTTTCACTATTATTTTCAACAAAAAAAGTTAGTGTATTTGATTAAATAAGGCACATCTAATTTCATGTTAATATAATGATTAATATATATCAGAGGAAGGATAAGTTGGTGAAATAAAAGGGAATAAAACTATGAAAATACACCAGATAGTAAATTCTATTAGTTAGATAGTGGTAATTACTTTGATGACATGGTAGACTCATGGCTTATTTAAGTAACCAAAAAAGGAATTGATTTGATAAGTAGATCAAGTTTATGCTAACATGCTTATATATTTTCATTTAATAAAATAAATAAATTTTATGATAAAATGATTAGATGATTCATTTTATAATAAGATATATTATGAAATACAAAGTGTAAATGGAGCTTGTATTATTGGATCTTCATTATTTACTTTATAAGCATTCTATTCATACATATATGAAATTATTTGTTTTGGTTTCATATATATTTGATTATATTACTACATATCATGTTAAAATTATCTATATTTGATGTATGAGAGGTCACATACCTCAATATTCTATTAAATCCAATTCTATATCATTTGAAAATTGAAGCGTACTATACTTGAAAAGTTTTGTTAAGACTCAAATTATAAAATGAGTTATTATTAATAAGATATTTAATGTTTGGCTAAACATAGTATCATATTATGAGAAAAATTATTTTATATAAATCACATGACAGTTGGGGATGCTCATCTTGTCAATATTGGAAATGTCTAATAATGAATTACATATAATAATTTGTCTCACTATCTTAGTAATCAAAGTAGAAAATTAGTTTTCCTAAAACATGAATTGATTGTTTACAATGTGATTTACCACATAAAAACATATGTCATATTTTATCTTTATGTATTTTTTTATTGTGATGCTAACCATACTATGCTATCCTGAATCTAATCTTGGATGTGTTTTAAGTTTTGTGCAGGTGCTAAAGTAATATAGATCTGATGAAAAATTTAGGGTAACACCAAAAAACTAAGCATATTGAAGTTCATGTGCATTTTATTTAAGAGAAATTCCTCAATGGTGATTTTCAATTTTATCCTATGGATGAACAAGTGGTAGACATCTTCAAAATATCACTTGGTGATACCAAGGTTTATTTCATATAATTGTATGCCTCTCAGAGTTTCCATTGAGGGGGAGTGTACATGTGTACAATGTCACTTCCTAATGGCCATGTATTTCTTTGTTCTTCTTTATAATTATTCTCATTGTATAGAATTTTTATAAGTCATTATATGTGATCTTGATAAACTTAATAATTTTTGAGTTTATAGTGTACCAAATACATAAAAGTATACTTTTTAATGGAGGTCCTTTTGTTACAAAGGGTTCTAAAAATGGTTGGTTGATTGTTCATAAGAAATTGTGAGATGTAGTCTCAAGATCATGTTATCCTAATCTTACTTTAAGTAGTTTATAGATTATAATTCATTTGGTTTCAAAAGGTGATATTGGAATGATTAAGGTTTTTAAATCCTTCATCTCCTAAACTCATCATAGATGGTTATGGAATATAATATCTTTATTATAAAGGTGACTATGGCATATATCCCCACTTAACATTAAGGGAAAGTGTTGGAATAATTAATGGTTAAGTGGTGATATTTATGTACCCTTTAATATATTTTATTGTTTATCATGAGTTTATCCTCATGTAAATAAATAATAAAATATACAAACATACATTTGGAGAGGTTGGAATGATTAATGTGGTGGTTGGAAAACGTCACATTATAATGGTCAGATTACCTTACCTATATAACAAAGAGTTTACAATGTAATATGTAATAAAATGATATTGAGGCAAATGAGGAAATGTGGAGAAAATAATTTTATGTTCTATGAAGATTGATTGAGAAGTGAGAGGAAGGAATATTATATTGGGTAATTTTGATTTCTCATTATATGAATAATATTTGTAGGGTTTTTTAGCTATGTGAGGTATTCCCATGTATATATGGTGTTTATTGATATGGTTATGTATGATTTATTGATTATTCTACATCCTAGATCTCCCATGTATGTTAATTACATGTATTGATTCATGGAATGTATCAATAGTTTCCATTGATAAGATTGAATAATTTTATTAAATTTATTTATTTCAAATCACTAGCATGGAGTTCAAAATTTAATTATGACTTCTTTTCTTCTTTCAAATCAAAGAGTAAATTTTTTTAGCCTTTTGTGAAGGAAGCAATGTGCATGAGTTGTGCATGTATTAAGAAGGTTAGTATATGTACTAAAGTGTGATTAAGTGAACCAATCCTATTTACATTTCCATTTATGTCTAAACATTTTGTTATGTAGAGGTTATTTAAATCCTTGTTTAGAATGTTCATAAATAAGTTAGTTGTATTATTAAATCTATCATGTTAGACTAAATTGGTGTTGGAATTTGTGAGCTTAACCCTTGAAAATCAATTTTTGTTAACTTATATTTTAGGGGCTATGACATGTGGTATTAGAGCCTTTGCTTGATGAATAAAAGGAAAAAATTATGAAATATGTTTGTCTAAATTTGTATGTTTAAATGTTCCAAGGATGGTAAGAACTAGAGTAACCCAAGAAAGTGGAAATGATGGAAGTGATTTGGTTGAAAATATTGATTTGAATGAGCATGCATCTGTTGATGCTGATGTTGATCATGATGGTAGCCAATATGAAAGGTAGGATACTCCTGAATCACCTTTTATTGAGAAAAAAAAACATTGCTTGTCATTATATCCTGCGTACATTAAATACTATTTAAATGAAAATAGAGAGTTATGATTAGAGGTTGACTCACCTCAAAAATTTGTAAGAAGGTGGGTAGGAAGATGAGATTTGTGATGAGAATCCATGACAACTTCAAGTTGTGGAGCCCATCATAAAGGAGCTAAAAAAATTCCCCCTCTCACATTTTTTGGTGAAGACACTGGTGATGTTATTGAGGCATGGTTGATCAATTTATAAAATTACTTCACTTTGCATAAAATGGGTTCTAACATCAAAGTACATATCAAAACTTACTAGTTGGTGGGTGATGAAACCTTATGGTGAAACCACATGTTATTAATGGTTATAATTCCATGACTCTATCATGGGAGACATTTGAGAAACAATTTAAAAATGATATCTGAACACCATTTATAAATAATAGAAAGTTATTGAGTTTTAGTTACTAAAACAGGGAACTTTGATAGTTTATGAGTATGAAAATAAGTTTTTGGGACTCCTGCATCATGTGAATTAAATGTAAGATGAATAAACTAAGGTTACTAAGTTTAAACGAGGGTTAATGAAAATACTCATGCATGATTTGAACACGACAAACCTAAAAACCTTAGTTGCTACTTTGGAATCAACACATCATGCTGAAGTGAAAGATAAGTCTTTCTAGATGGAAAGACAAGATTTCAAGAACAATAGGCTACAATAAAATACAAAATTAACTATTTCACATGCAATTAATAATTTTAAGAAGGGAAAACAAAATAAATAATTATAAATTTGGGCAAAATTTTAGAATAACAAGATTTATAAACCTCACTCTTTTAAGAAGAATGCTGAAATTGGAAATCAACAAAGCTTCCGTAGACATGATACATGAGCTAAAATAGTCCCTCTTCCAATTAAAATAATTGTAACATGTTCGGAATGTAGTGAAAATCATTATGACAAGGACTAACCTAAACTAAAAATCAACCATAAGGTCTATGAAGTTGTAGACAAAAAAATGCAAACTTTCAATTAACTCTTATTGAGACTTGAGGTATGATTTTTGGTTTTTCATTCTCAATTTTGATAAATTTAGGAGCAAATGATAGTTTTATTTCTCTGGCAACTGTATAAGTGTAAAAACAGACCATATAGAATTAGATAAGGATGGGAGGTAGAGTTTAGGACTAGAAAGAGGGTGGCTATTTTAGAATGTCTTGAGAAAGTTGAGCTATACTTAGGAGTTTTTAAGACTCAAGTAAACTTGTTTCTTACCCCTATAGGATCCTATGAAATAATATTAGGCATGGACTAGTTGAAAAATCACTAAGATAAGTTAGAATTCTCTAGTAAAAGGATCTAATATTTAAATGAAGAAGGTAAACTTGTTGTTATTTAATGAATTAATAAATATTCAACCCCAAGAATACTTTCAGCCCTGCAACTAAAGAAAGTTATTAAAAAAGGATTCTAAATTCGTGCCATTAATATTAATGATTTTTTTTAGGAAATAAAGTCTATTCTCCAAAAAATTATGTATTAGAGGTGTTTATAGATGTTTTTCTAGGAGAATTACCTGGATTACCTCCTAAAAGGGCATTTGAATTTACAATTGATGTGATGCTTGGTGCTACACCAACATCTAAAGCACCTTACCAAATGAATCTAATATATTTTATATAACTTAAATTTTATCTACAAGAGCTACTATAAAAGGGAATGATACACTCTAATGTGTCACTTTAGGGAGCTCCAGTGGGTTTTAAAAAAAATAAGGATGGGACACTCAAATTATACTTTAATTATAAAATGCTAAATAAGTTTACTATTAAAAAAGTATACTATTCTTATAATAGATGATATTTTTGATCAAATGAAAGGGGAAACCATGTTTTCAAAGATATATATTTGATTGGGGCATCAACAACTCTACAACAAGGATGATGTTCATAAAACAAATTTTATAATTAGATATGGACACTATGAATTTATGGTTATGCCCTTTGGTTTAAAAAATGCTCCAATTACTTTCAGGAATTTAATTAATAGTGTATTTCAAGATTATCTCAACTTATTTATTCTATTATTTTAAGATGACATGTTAATTTATTCAATAAATGAAAAAGAACATGAACAAAATTTAAGATTGGTATTACAATGTTTATGGTAGCATAATTTATTTGGAAAGTTTTCCAAGTGTGTCTTTTTCTAATGTAAAATTCACTACTTGGGAAACTTGATTTCTCAACATAGCCTTGAAGTAGACCCTGTAAAGATTTTATCCATTGATGAGTGGCCAATTATAAATAATGTAAATGAAGATCAAAACTTCATAGGAATTTTTATGTACTATCTAAGGTTCGTACAAGACTTTTCAAGGATTTCCAATCCTATAAACTCCTTGAAAAGGGAGGAAATAAGTTTGATTGGTCACTTAAATGTGAAGCAACATTTTTAGAGATGAAACATTTGTTGGCCTCAAATCCTATTTTGGTCATACCTAATCTAAATGGTAATTTTTAAATCTAGGATGATGCTTATAAGGCAAGCATTAGGGCTGTTTTGACTCACTATGGAAAGATGGTTGTTTATGAGTCTAGAGCTCAAAAATCAAGAACAAAATTACCCAAATAATGATTTAGAGTTATCTATTATAATTCATAAAATCTAATAGTGGAAATATTTCATTTTAGTAAAACATTTCAAAATTAAATTAGACCATAAAAGTCTTATGCACTTTTTTGCTAAAGATGAGATTAATGTAAGGAAAAGAAAATGGTTGAAGTTTATCAGTAATTTTCATAGTTATATAGATTATGTAGAAGGAAAAGATGATAGAGTAGCTAACTCTCTAAATATAAATACCTACATAACTATTCTCTCTATTTTGAAATCTAATTTCTAGGATTTGGTGCTTGAAAAATATAAATTAGACTCTGAATGCTTGGAAATTTTTGCTGGTTTAGGATTAGAAAGTTCTAATTTTAAATTTTTAGTAGATCTGGATGGGATGTTAAGACACAAGGGCATAATTTTTTTTCAAAACTCAATAAATATGAGGGAAAAAATATTAAATAAATGTATGTAAAACCTCATCATGCTCACCCTAGTGTCACAAAGATGACATAAGAGATGAAAAGGTTATACTTTTGGCTTAGTGTGAAGAAATATTTGGCTGCATTTATAGCTAAGTGTTTGAAATGTCAACATACTAAATCTTAGCATGGCCATCTCGGAGGTTTGATTTATCCACATTTAATTTTAGAAATGAAATGAAGCATAATATCAATGTATTTTATTATGGGATTACATAAATATTAAAACAAACATGATTTAATCCTGGTTGTGATTGATAACCTCACTAAATTTACTCATTTTTTAGCATGCAAAATTATAGATGATGCTACCATTCTTGCCAAAAGGTTTGTAAAAAAAGTAGTTCACCTTCATGGTGTATCTAAAGTAATCATCTTGGGTAGGGATAATATATTCACTTTTTAGTTTTGGAAATGTATGATGACTGTCTTTGGTACCAATTATCACCCATAAATAAATGATCAAACTAAATGGATGAATATAATTGTTGAAGACATGATACAAATGTATGTCATGGATCAATAATATAGGTGGAAAGATTTTCTTAACTTAGTGGAGTTTGTATATAATAATACCTATCATTACATAATTAAGATGATATATTTTGAATCCTTATATGGGAATAAATGTAGAACTCCTTTATCCTGGGATAGTCTATAAAACCAAGTGTTTTTAAGGCCTGAACTTTGCATGAGTTTGATGAGAAAATGCATATTATACATCAAAGATTAAAAGTTGCCTATGATTGGTATAAAAGCCATGCTGATATGAAAAGATAAAATAGAGAGTTTGAAGACTTTGATAACAAATTTTTGAGGGTAAGACCTCATAAAATCTCCATTAAGTTTAGAAAATATTTAAATCTATCACCACACTATGTTGGTTGTTTTGACATAGTGGAAAAGATTAATCTGTTGGCTTACCACATAGCTATTATTCTTTCTCTATCTAGAAACATGATGTTCTCCATGTAGTTTTTTAAAGGAAATATGTTTTAGACCTATCTCAGATTCTAGATTGGAATAATCTTTAGGTTGTGGATGAGTAAATAATATAGTTAGAGCCCATCAAGATTATAATTCAACATAACATTAATTTGTGTAATATAAAGTTTCAAGTAGTATTGATCAAATGGGATCAAATGGGTGAAAGAAGTGTTACATAGGAAGATGAAAATATTTTCAAACAACACTATCGTCACTTATTTTATTCCCATAAGATGGTGAAATTATTAATAAGGGTGGATGTCATGTCCACACCTAGCAATATTTTGATCATGACTATTTATTTGGACTATTATGTTATATTGACTTTATGCAGTAGACAATATATTATGGATGTTTTGATGATTTTCAAAACATTGTTATGTTTCAAACTGATCTTTTATTTTTATTTCAACATTATATTCATTTATCATTCATATGAATATATGATATCAAGTTCTACTAATTACTTTTGTGGACATGGTTGCATGTATTGCCTCAAATGAGCTAGGTTGGATTAAGAAGCTTGGGCGTAATGTTGAAGGTAGGAAATACAAGTATAAATTGAAAACATGATGTAAATAGGATCACAACCTTAAACCTAAGGTTTTTAAATTTTGATTTTGGTTTGGAGTTATGATATGTTGCGCAATTAAAATGATCAGTTGATTTCTTGTCTTTCATTTGATTGTTGTAATTATCAATTTTTATTGTTTTTAAACAATTAGTCAACATAAGTTAAGAATTATATTGTTCTAATGTCAATAAAACAATATTTTTAAGTAATGAGATGAATTTTGGAATATATGTGCATTTAAAAATGGATGTTGGCGATCATGTGATCTTTGAAAGTTTTGTGTACCTTGATCATAAGACCATTTGGAGGTCTGAGTGAATTTTACATTGATTAAAGTTGATAAAGGGACTAAGGAATAATACCCAAGGGTCATGGTATTAGTGGTGGTGTATGATTTGAACCATAAGTCACAAAATATTTAGGTTTATGGAATAACATAATGGTTAATAAACTCTACCACAATGGTAAAGTGGTGAGTTGACTTATGTCTTGGCACTTGATTAAGGTTTTCATTATTATGGAAGCTACTCGATTGTGAGAATAAATTGTGCATGTGGATTATGGGGAATATAGAAGTTGATGAGGGTTTTGGAACTCATAAACATGCATATATAAATAGGATATAGGGATGTTAATAGTTTAATTGAGTGTTCTTATGAGTTTCATTTGGTAGAATGAGGAGTTCTACCAGACAAAACTACCAGTAAGGGTGGTGGAAGAAATGTTAAGGTAAAAATAGTTGTTAAAAAAATAGGGAGTTATGATGAAGAATAAGGGAATAAAAATGTGAAGAGGGGATAAAAGAAGCAAGCTAGTTTTGTAGCTTCTTTTGGTAGTACATTATGTAGCTAAGCAAGTAATTCATTAAGCTTCCATTTAGGGTATGAATGTTTTAATAGGTGTTTGTAAGCCTTAAATAACATGTTTTTGGTTTGGAAGAATTTGTGTGGCTCATGGATAGACCTCAACTAAAAAATATATGAAAAATAGTCAAGTAAATACCTTATGGGAGAGACTATATAATTACACCTTGCCCTAGATGGAATATAGATGAATTGAGGAATTTAATAAGATTGACTATTTATTTATTCTTTTGTTTTGATTTTTTTTAATTTTTTGAAGGCCTTTTTTATTATTTCAATTTGAATTTGAACCTTGGTTTGTGAGTAAATTGTGCTATTTTCCCTTATGGTTGTCTTTTTATTTGTGTTTCATTGTGTTTCTTAGATTGTTTTGGTGTCACTAGGGTTTAGTGACATTTGGGTTTTATTGTTTGTGGCATATATTATTTGGCTTGAAACCTTAAACCCACTACATCATGAAAACACAAGTATATTCAAGTTATAGTTTCATCATTGGGTGCTCACTTACCTTCCCAACTGATGGTTGGGCTCATTACAACTATGGATAGATTTGGCATGTAGAATCTTCATTTCATAATGATGAAATTTGATTGGATTAATTGTTTTATGCATTCTTGATGGAATGAGTTATTGATTATTTATTTCAAAGATTTATCTATCCATACCTTAGTCTATGGAGACAATTTGTATTAACACAAGAATAAAGATCATCTTGACTTAAAATAGTGTGAATTGAGTTGACTTGTTTGATTACAAGCTATAAAATGTACTCTATTATATATTGAGGGAAAAGAGGTTTTGATATTCTTAAGTTATGTATACATAAGGCATTCTAGACTAGAAGGGATTGGGTGATTTCCTAAACTATTAATTGATGATTGGCTTCAAGTTGACTACTTATGCATATTTATTATGTACTTAGATTGACTTCAATGTGTTATCATAACTAAGCTGAGTAGGAGTGCATGTTTATATTTATGTAATGGAATTAAGTTGTGCATCACTTTACCTATGTTGATTAAAAAAATATTTTTTAATAGGAAGGAAGTATGTATGCATATTATAATACAAGTGGGAGGATTTTATTTTGTTATTTGCTAGTAAGGATTAGTTTGTGATCACTTAATTCTAAGTATGATCAAATGGAATCAATACTTTATAATAGGCATGAATATTGAATGTCCACTTATATTCAAACTACACATGAAATTTTATTAATATGTAACATGGTCATTATATTTACCTTATGGTATACAATGGTTAGTTTAATGGGAATCTCATATAAATATAAATTTGTGCATGGTTATAATTGCATACTCAACTAGCTTTGTTGATTAGGTTCCCTATAATTTGGGATGGAGACTGATTATGTGGCATTTGATTTTCATAGTTATCATATGACTATTTTAGGTTAATATTTGTTTGTATTATTCTTTTTTGATGGGTAGGTTATGACCTTATTACTTGGTCAAGTGACTACAAAGTTATTTGCACCTATATGAGATTTAGCTAAAATGGTGTGGTTCTCTTTATAATGGACATTGATTGTATTTGTAGTTCATTTAAGCTGACAAATTAAATTTGGAATTTATTTCAAATGTATTTACTAATGTTTCATAAATTTTTTTGGTGTCAATCTTGATGTTGTGATGAATGTGAAATGTATATAACTCCTATGGAGTTATGCATAAGAAATTCAATATTTATGGTTAAGTTACACATTACCTTTGGAATAAATGATTTCCTACATATTCGTTAAATAAAAATACTAACCTATAAGTGTATTGTTTATATGTTGAGATAGTTGGACAATGGAAAGGTTAAGTGCTTGATATAATTCATCTTGGTTATTAGCATAAACACTTGCAAAAAATATTTTCATGGAATTCATTTGTGTATTGTGTTTTGAATTAAGTTGCTAAGTGTATTCTTATGTAAGTGCATAAAATTTATTAGTATAGTATTTAAATGGACTTATACTAAGTCATTTTACAATTGGATTAAATTGGTTATTAATAAATAATTTAGGAATTTGGTGTTAATAGAGTTTGATTTACATTCAAATTAGGCAATATGAATGAATGATTATCTTTTTTTTTCTACACGGGTATTCTGATGACTTAGTTATATGTTGTAAGCTCTAGTGTGGTGTTCATTAGATTTAAATTATAGGAGTAATCCTATTTGATGTTAAATCATTTATCAAAAAAAGATATTGGTCTAAATAAATTTAGTGTAGTTTAGCCGTAGTGAAAATAAGAGGAAAATGATCTGAACCTATTCTTTGGCAAGCTTCCAGCTTACATATGATTTCTTTTGTCTAGTCAGGAGAGATAAGGGCATGATCAAGCCTGGCCTGAATACAATCATTACCAATTCTCTTATTTCTCCACGTGAACTGAATTCCCTAAAGTTCTATATCCATTAATCCCTCTTTGTTTATAAACTCCATTAAATCTAGTCTCCCTTCCATTTGAGTGGCATTTCCTCCCATTTTCTCATGATCATAAAGAGGTACATTGAAGTCTCCCAATATAATCCATCGTCCACAATAGTCCTTGCTTTTAAAATTAGAGATAGACTCCTAGACCTTTTTCCTAAGGTTCTTAGCATTAGGAGCATAGATATTTACAATATACCAACCCTCCTTCTGATCCACACTCGTTATTTTAACAATCATTAGATTTTTACTAGCAGTCAAAATAGTTCCAGAGTAATAATTCTTCTTCCATAACATCAAAGTTCCCCCTGAAGCACCTTCAAAACTACTGGCCTTGATTGAATAATTTTTAAAGTCTTTGATTTGTTCTGCTTTCTCTTTGTTCATCTTAGTTTCTTGGATCAAAAGGAAATCATGCTTTTGTTCTCTAACAAAATTCCTAACAATATCCATTTTATTAATACTATTTAACCCCCTAATATTCCAGCTTATTATTTTCATTTATATTTTTTAGGGGTAAAGTCTAGAATGGTTGCCTGCCTACCATCAGCAATATTCTGTATGCTTTCTAACTCTCTATTCTTCCTTGTAGATCTTCTTCCAAGTTTATCTGGGGAGCCAACATCCGGTTTTACCTTGGATTGCTGTTCAGTTCCTTTTCCAACTTTTTTCAGATTAGAAACAAGAGATTTCACCTTTATTCTTCTCGTTTCTACACCCTTTATATTGTTCTTTTTTTCACCTTTTTTATTTTTATTTTTTGAGTTTTTTCCCTTCTCCCTCTCCTCTTCTAAAAGGGGAACCCCTTCCACCGGAAAGTCGTTATCATTCTTAGTTAACACCTGACTCTCCCTAGACTGAGAAGCAAGCAACTCTCCCTCTAGAGTTTTTTCATTTTCAGGCATTAATTCACCTTCCTCTAACCCATATTTGTCCTCTACATCTTTGCATTGATCTTCTTTGCTTTGGTAAACAACAATTTGTTTTAATAAATCTGTCATGTCCTCTATTATTTGTTCAGATTTTTTGATCTCTATATGCAACCTCTGTTCTTATTTTTGTGGATTTTCTTTCTTTAAAGAAAGCTCTTTATCTCCCTCTATATATCGAGCATTAGCCTCTTTAGTAGAATGATCTTTATCCTCTTCAGCACATGGATCTCTTGAATCTTCTTTATTCTTTTGTTCCTTTCGATGATCTTCTTTGATTTTCCATATTTTCTTTTGTTGGACCTTAATTTCTTTCCCATCCATAACATTTTTTGGATGAATTTTACTTATGAAAGGGTAATTCTTGACCCAGTGCCCCTATTTCTTGCAAGTATAGCAGCAATTTGGCAAATCTTAAAAAACAATCTCTTGGGTTTTCTTTCCAAGATTAGCTATTAATTCCACCTTCTTTGGGAGATGATTCAAATCTGCCACTTTAACATAAATTCTATCACTTTGGAGTTTAGTTCTTGAGGCCGTGGCATTATCCAATGCCACAAGTTCACCAAATGATCTGGCTATTCCTTTAAAAATGTCCTCATGCCAAAATTCTAAAGGGAAACCAGGAAGTCTAGCCCAAATGGGAGTAGTTAAGAAAAATGAATCTGATAAGTCCATATTTGGTTCCCATTTTTTAATTGTAAGAGAACATTTTCCAAAAAACCATGGCCCTCCACTAAGAACCCTGTTCAGATCTTCCTTACAATTGAAAATAAATGAAAAGAAGCCATTCACCATAGGTGCAATATCAACATCTCCATGAATAGTCCAGTTCCTTTTAACCATATTTCTGAGAGATTCTATATTTGGTCTAGCTCCTAGAAATTTTCCCACTAAAGTGAATTCCATGGAGGACACAGAGAAATCAAGTAAGGGATCTGGGATAAAACTTGAAACTCACCTTTCTCCTAGTAGGATTTTGATGTCACCGATGGGAAAAGAGATTTTCCTATTGGTTTTTTACCAAACAAAGATGACCATGTTCTTTGTTCAAGGATCCCTACCTACATTTTTGAAGGCTTTTCCTTTTTATAATCAGCATTATCTTTCTCATTCTTGATATACTGCTCTAACACATGATTCAATGGGGGACCACTGACCCCACTAGAGGACTTGTAAACACATGGATCCTTTCCATTGTTAGAATCAATCAACAATCTTGACCCTACATTCTTCCCTTCATCCTCTATTGTCCCTCTGGGGTCTGTCCCTCTTGCCAGATTCTCCCCAATCCGTTTCCCGCCCACATACATTTCGACTAATTCAAATTCTAAAAGAGCGCTCATTCTGGCAAGTAATAGATATCAAATTTGAAAAGATGTGGATGCAAAACCCACAGTTTGAAAGTAAAATGGAAGAATGGTGGAATAGAGATATTGAGGGTACGACCCTTTTTAGAGTTGTTTCTAAGCCAAAAATGTTAAAAGGAAAGTTAAAAAGTGGAACAAGTATTGTTTTGGAAATATCTTTGAGAAAAAGACTGCTATTAAGGAGGAAATTTGTAGAACTCAGGAAAAAATTTAGAAAGATGGATACACTTCTGACCTCCTTACTGAAGAAAATGAGCAGTTGGTTCAATATCAAGATATTATCACTAAAGAAGAAATATATTGGAGACAAAGATCCAGGTTGTTATGGTTGAGTGAAAGAGATAAAAACACAAAATTCTTCCATCTATCCACTCTGAAGTACAGAGCTAAAACTCATATTCCATACCTAAAAAAGGGAGATCTGAAGATTTTAGAGGAAAAGGATATCAAGGAGGAAATGCTATCCTTTTTCTCATCCCTTATGAATGCTGTTCCCAATATTAATCTAGAAAGTCAAGCTGAAATCCTATGAGTGATTCCTCCATTGGTTTTGAAGGAATAGAATAAAATGTTATGCTCAATCCCAAAGGATGAGGAAATCTTTTGAGCCATCTGTTCTCTAGGAGGAGATAAAGCACCTGGACCTGATGGCTTTCCCATGTTCTTCTTTCAAAAACTATGGAAATTTGTTGGTAAAGATGTAAGTGATGCTGTGAAGGAATTCTTTGGAGCCAAATAGATGCTTAAGGAAGTTAATTCCACCTTTTTTTGTTTGATTCCAAAGAAGATTGGAGCTGATTCTCCTGATCAGTTTAGACCGATTAGCCTTTATAACTCTTTCTACAAGATTATTTCCAAAGTTCTTACTTCCAGACTTATTCAAGTGATTCCTTTGATAATTGCTGATCAACAAAATGGATTTATCCCAGGTAGACAAATTCTCAATTCTATTATTACTGCTCATGAGAATATTCATTCTATGTTCTACTCTAACAATCAGGGTTTCATAATGAAAGTTGACATTGCAAAAGCCTATGATAGGGTTGACTGGTTATTCCTTTCAAATAGTCTTTCAGCTTTTGGATTTTAACAAAATGTGGTTGGAATTATTTATCAACTGATCTCTACATCCTCTATTGCTGTATTGGTAAATGGAAGCTCATCCCACTTCTTTAATGTCAGGAATCTAGAACAACAAACATGCTCTGATACCACTTGTCAGGATTGCGAAACACCGAAAGCATACAATTGATTACCAAACTTCAAGCAACTTAATATGCGGAAATAACTAGAATCAACAAGTAACTAGAATTCAGAATAACACAGCATATGAGAGATAATACACAACTTGTATTAACACTTTATATAGAAAAGAATACAATAAAGAAGATGCCACTTCTTCTCCACCACCTTACAGAGGTTTCCCACACCTCAAGTGAACAGTAATTCTTCTCCCCAAAGCTCTCCCTCTCACAGGTCCCAACACCCAACTCAAATACAGAGTTGGTGTTCACCTCCCATGCTCCACGCACACCACAAGTGCTCCACGCACTCCACAAGCACTCCACATGCTCCACAAGTACTCAAGGTACTTCAAGTAGATCTCCCATGAACCTGTAATAACCTGCACTTCAACAGACCATACTTATGGAAGGAACTCCCTTGCCTTCCTCTTGCTCTATCCAAGTACACACCTGTACTCCAAGTAGATCCTGCCTGATACTGCTCCCTGTTGTGTTGCTATCTATATGACCTTGCACACCTGCAAATCAAATAATGGTTCTGCTCACCTGTGAACCTCGACCTTGCACACACATACACCTGTAGATCAACGATCTTACTTACCATGTAGATCTCCTATATAGGCCATGCAACTGTGACCAAGATCCTACACTCCTGAAGAATCTAGCTGACTCTCCAAACCAACACCAACACACCTGGTACTGAGGCACTAGGAGGAACGCACCATTGCTCTACCTCACACACAGAAGGAGCTTATAATTATGCTCTCTTACTCCCTAGCACACTTTTCCAATACAACCATGAGTCTATTATATAGATCTCATCCAAACAATAATTAGACATCTAATTACAATAATTAGATCCGCAGCTCTCAGTCTAAAAATAGATCTCTTCATGTAAACACTTGGTTCGTTAGCTAACTGCCCGTAAATAGCTCGCAGTCGAACCACACAGGCGACCGACGTCGGTCCCTGTCTGCCTAGAGGTGACCGACATCAGCCGATATATGACCGACATCGGTTGCTTCCCTTTGCTATCCTGCCGACGTCGACTGATCAGATCGACCCCAGCTTCTCTGCAACTCAGCAACCTTCAGCAACCTCCTCTCCTATTTGCATCAGTGAAGCTTTTAGCTCCACAATCCTAACAATCTCCCACTTGGAGATAAATAGCTGCACTATACCTGTACCTGTACCCTGTCTAATCTATTTCCTGGTTTGTATCCCTCTTCAAGCTCCCACCTGAAGACAACACACCACACAACCTGTGATGTACCTCCTGTCATCCGAGTACCCTGCCACATCTGAACCTACAACACCTGTAGTGAAGTCCTGACCCTGCATAACAACACCTGCTGCCGGTCCCTCTCAAAAAATTGAGAACCCACTTCCCTGAATTGGCTCCTAACTCTGATAGCTCCCACTGCATGGGAATACTCAGGTCTATACTAGACCTCATGTGATTTTGGACACTGTACCTATCCAGCCCTTAGTGTGCTCCGGTTCTGCATCCTGAACCTCGCCAACACCTGATTCACATCAGCTCCCACTCGAGACAAAATCACCTTGTGATCTCCATGCCTCCCATGTCAAAGAATTCCACTGCTCCAAACTCCTCATGACATGCCACTGAACTAATCTTACCCTTAGCTCAGTAGAACCCTGTATGTACACCCCTACTAGCTAGCATACTATCCACATATAGCAATAGAATGATGTCATGACTCATCATTCACCTGGTAAGACAAACCACAGTAGTTACCTAACACTGACTGAAGCCATGCTTCATCCTCCATCTGTCAAAACCTATACCACTGTCCTGCAGCTCCACAAGACCATATGACCTGGTCTTCCGTCTCACATATCCATTCTCTCTATTCTTCTACTAAGGAATCCATTCGTCTCTATGCTTTCATCCAGCTGGCAAACCTACCAAAACTCCCGTCTGGTTCTGCATCATATCCCTGCCTAGCTCACACTTGTATCCTGGATCCTTCCTGCTCTACAATCAGCAACAAGTATGAAGAAGAGGAACATGAATTTGAGGGCCTACTTATGCCTTCAATCCTTCGTATGGGTGTTTGAGACTCCTTGACAGCATGCTGTCCACCCAAAATTCGTTACAATGATCGACCTCGGTCACCCCACAGTCTGCATCTGACCGACGTCAGTTCCATGCGTCTATACCTGACTACCAGCCTGCCAGCACTGGTGTCCCTACTGCCGACGTTGGTTCTCCTAACCGACATCGGTCTTAATTACTGCCGACGTCGGTCCCTCTGACCGACGTCTGTCTTACTCTGCCTGACATCGTCGGCTTCAGTCTGCACATGACCGACATCGGCACCTGTCTGTTCGACGCTGGTTCCTTCTGACTGATGCCGGTGTCTGTGTTCGCTTGTGAGTGATGACTTTTTACCCACGAGCTCCTTTGGATCAAAACCCATGTCCAAACTGCTCTGCTCAGATGTATCCAGCCTCATCCACTGAACTCTGTCTGCCATCTCCTCCAAGAACACCAAGGCTTTCCAGTTCTTAAGCCTATCAAATATATCTGTTTTTCACTTAAGAACATGCATCTCCTTCCTGCTCATGTGACCAAGCCTATGAAGCCACATCTTCGCAACAGAAGAAGAATCAGTAATATAAACAAGTAGATAAAGAATACCTATTTTCTTACCACCAGCTAATTCAAGTGCTACCGCTGTGAGAGTTCTTGTGCATCTCTCATCACCCAATCTTTCTGAAGAAATTAGCCATATCTCCAAACCTGGGACCTGCATGACCTTCATCAACACCTGTGTGTTGGCCACCTGCAATTTCAGCTTCACTTCCCCTTTGCCAATTCTTTGGCAAGGCTTACCAGCTCCTCTACCTGGGGCTGCATGGAAAGAGGCAACCGAATCTTTTATCCAAGATTCAACTTTATCCAAGAAACTTGCAAACACATCCTGTGCAACAACACCTGCTACATCTGTATCTTCAGTTTCTTCATGCTGATCTGCTACCAACCAACAATATTATTTTACCTGCTCTTTCTTTCCATTGGATCGTGAGTAACCGTCTGTGCTTTTCAACTCCTCCATTCTTAGCTTACTTTGATCTACCATTGCTCTACTCCCATTCAATCAGAAACCCCTGAGAGTGCCCTGTAACCAAAACACAACCTGCTTCCTGCAACCTTAGCTCTGATACCAATTGTCAGGAATCTAGAACAACAAACATGCTCTGATACCACTTGTCAGGATTGCAAAACACCGGAAGCATACAATTGATTACCAAACTTCAAGCAACTTAATATGCGGAAATAACCAGAATCAACAAGTAACTAGAATTCAGAATAACACAGCATATGAGAGACAATACACAACTTGTATTAACACTTTATACAGAAAAGAATACAATAAAGAAGATGCCACTTCTTCTCCACCACCTTACAGAGGTTTCCCACACCTCAAGTGAACAATAATTCTTCTCCCCAAAGCTCTCCCTCTCACAGGTCCCAACACCCAACTCAAATACAGAGTTGGTGTTCACCTCCCGTGCTCCACACACACCACAAGTGCTCCACGCACTCCACATGCTCCACAAGTACTCAAGGTACTTCAAGTAGATCTCCCATGAACCTGCAATAACCTGCACTTCAACAGACCATACTTATGGAAGGAACTCCCTTGCCTTCCTCTTGCTCTATCCGAGTACACACCTGTACTCCAAGTAGATCCTGCCTGATACTGCTCCCTGTTGTGTTGCTGTTTATATGACCTTGCACACCTGCAAATCAAACAACGGTTCTGCTCACCTGTGAATCTCGACCTTGCACACACATACACCTACAGATCAATGATCTTACTTACCATGTAGATCTCCTATATAGGCCATGCAACTGTGACCAAGATCCTACACTCCTAAAGAATCCAACTGACTCTCCAAACCAGCACCAACACACCTGGTACTGAGGCACTAGGAGGAACGCACCATTGCTCTACCTCACACACAGAAGGAGCTTATAATTATGCTCTCTTACTCCCTAGCACACTTTTCCAATACAACCATGAGTCTATTATATAGATCTCATCCAAACAATAATTAGACATCTAATTACAATAATTAAATCTGCAGCTCTCAGTCTAAAAATAGATCTCTTCATGCAAACACTTGGTTCATTAGCTAACTGCCCGTAAATAGCTCGCAGTCGAACCACACAGGCGACCGACGTCGGTCCCTGTCTATCTGGAGGTGACCGACATCGGCCGATATATGACCGACTTCGGTTGCTTCCCTTTGCTATCCTGCCGACGTCGGCTGATCAGACCGACCCCAGCTTCTCTGCAACTCAGCAACCTTCAGCAACCTCCTCTCCTGTTTGCATCAGTGAAGCTTATAGCTCCACAATCCTAACATTTAATCCTTCACGGGGGCTGAGACAAGGGGATCCTATATCCCCCATTCTTTTTCTAATTATGGCTGATTGCCTGGGAAGATATATAGGGGATTTGGTCTGTAAAGGTTTATTTAAGGGATTAAAACCCTCTTCTCATCCCCTAATTTGCTCCCACGGACAATTTGTTGATGATACTATCTTCATGGGAAAAGCTGAAGTCAAGGAAGCAAGAAATTTGAAGCAAGCTATTAATTTATATTCTTCTACCTCTGGTCAGTTGATTAATTGGAATAAAAGTGCAGTGTTCTTCATTAATACCCCTATTCAGAGACAAAATAAAATTTCTAAAATCCTTGGATGCTCTATAAGATCTTTCCCCTCATCTTACTTGGGTCTTCCTCTTGGATTGAAAGCCCCTGAAGCCTTCTGGGAGGATCTTATCAACAAATTCAGTAAGGAACTTATGGGATGGAAAGGAAATATTTTAAGTTAGACAAAAAAGTTAACCCTCCTTAAAGCAAGTCTTCAAAGTATACCTACTTATGCTTTAAGTCTTTTCAGAATCCCTACCAAATTTGCAGAAGTTATTGAAAAAATCCAAAGAAATTTTCTATGGATTGGTACTAAGGAAAAAAGGAGGATGCCTTTAATTGCTTGGGATAACATTTGCAAACCTTTTAGGGAGGGGGGGCTAGGAATAAGGAAAATTAGAAGTATGAATACAACTCTCTTAGCAAAATTGGGATGGAGAGTTTACCATGAAAATAAAGAATGGAGTAATATATGGAAGCATAAGTATTTATTCAATGCAAAATCCCTTTTTGATTTCTTTTCTTACCCTGATGTAACTCAACCCTCTTCCATATGGGGGGCTATTCAGGGAACCAAACAAATTCTAGAAAAAGGATGCTCCTGGAAAGTTGGTAATGGAATTAAGGTGAAATTCTGGGAGGATGCTTGGTTAAAAGATTACCCTTTGATAGAATATTTTCAAGATAAAGAGATAGTTGATCGATGTAAGCAAAGATATGGTATATTTGTAAATTAGTATTGGCAGAACAATTCCTGGGTGAATATAACAGATCTTGATCAAGATTTTAGTAATATACAATTATCCCTCAATGCTATCTCTCTTTATCCTTATCTTGAGGACAAGATTATCTGGCATGATGATCCTAGTGGACAATTTAAAGTTTCTACCATTTTTATTTCAAAGGGAAATGGTAATCAACCTTTGTGGTCCTATGCCTGGATTAAGGGGCTTATCCCCAAAATAAAAATCTTCTATTGGACTCTGCTTCAAAATAAAATCCTGACTCTTGACAACTTATAGAAAAGAGGAATATATGTGGTTAACAGGTGTATTCTATGAAAAAATGGTTTTGAAGATAGAGATCATTTGTTTGTGAACTATTCTTATACACAGTAAGTTTGGAATGAGATCCTCAATCTCTGAGGTATAGCATGGGTCCATCATAAAAGTGTGGAACTATCTTTTAAAAGTTGGTATTGTCCCTCTAAGAATCTTGATGTTCTCTTTTTCTAGAAATTAACACTTCCTCATATTTGGTGGGGCATATGGAAAGAAAGAAACAACAGAATATTTAGAAGTAAAGAACTTCTAGGATGGGTGTTGGGTCAGAATATTATTAGAGCAATAAAGGAGAATTTTTTATCACAGAGGGATCCTAATCCAACCTTTCAAATTGATAATCCCTTAAGATTTGAAAGGCCTAATGTGAAAGCTAAAAATCCAAGATTAGGTGTAAAATGGAATGTCCCCCCTTGTGGTTGGATCAACGGAAACTTTGATGGAGCTACTAAAGGGAATCTGGGAAAAGCAAGATGTGGAGGAGTCTTGAGAGATCATATGGGAAACGTAATTGATGCTATTGCTATCCCTATTGGTAAGTCAAATAGCCATATTACTGAAGCTACAATAGCACTTCAAACCATTAAATTAATAGTTGAGATGAGATTTTCTAAACTATGGTTGGAAAGTGACTCCCTGAATATCATAAATATCTTAAATAACAAAAATTCAGTTTCATGGTCTATAGAGGCAATGGTGATGGAAATTAAAGCCTTAATTCAAAAATTTGAAAAAGTAACCATAACCCATACTTACCATGAAGCCAATGGGGTTGCTGACTGGATAGCTAATCATGCTGTTCGAACAGGGCATAAGGTGAGATGGTAGGATGCATTAAATAAGTATGTTGATCTCAAAGCACTTATTAATTATGATGCCATTCATTCAAAGGAGGGAAAGATCTACTTGGAATAACAAGTTAATGATTTGGTGGAGTGGCCTTACAGCGGAAGGATTACTTTCATTGAATAGACACATTCATGAGAACGTAAAGCAGTTATTACATGTGTTAAAAAATAGGTGAGTTCCATTACAAGTTGATAACAACTGGTTTCATTACTCAGTAATTAGTGTTTGGGTGTTGCTGGAAAACTGTATGGCTTGCAAAATGAAAGGTGAACTAAGGAAGCAGGAACCTAAAAGCTACAAAGACTAGAAGGCAAAACAAGATGTTTGGAATATTCTTTAGAGAGGAAAGGTTGTGAGTTACTTGGAGTGGCTGCATGGTTCTAAACCCATATAACAATGGCATTTTTCAAAAATTGGGTCGACTACAAGGTAACCCTCCATGGCATCATGGTGAAGCTCACTGAGGAATTCATTGCAGAGGTCACAAGGCTTCCAATGGAGGGTATAAAATTCTCTAAACAAACCAGTATATCTAATGAGGCATATAGCAAATTCTCGAAGTCGGATGCTAAGGAGCAGCAGTTGGAAAAGAATGGAGATTTTTTTGACTTGGAGCAGATAAAAGGAATCTAGAGAGATGTCTTATGCTGCATACATGAGTATTTTATACTTGATGTAAGAAGCAAAAGAGTCCATAAATTTCATTTTGTCTTTCTTAATCATGTTAGGCACAAAGTTAGAATCTCCTTCCCTTTCTATTTGCACTTCTCGTTGCTCCAAAGTCTGTTTGCTCATAGAAAAAAGGAGTCTCACCCTATAATGCATGAGGGATTGATCCTAATAATAGAAGGTTTTTGCAAAAACAATGCCATTGTCCCGAATCCTTATTCAGACAAAAATAAGGATTCATAGAGTAAGAAGAATGAAACAGTGAAGGGGAAAGAAAAAGTCAAACCCAAATCCTCTAGCTTCAAAAAATAGATTGTTGATGAGGAAACTGAGTGGGAAAGTACTAAAAGTTCTAAGGAAGAGAGTATGGAGGAAGAGGAAGGAACGCATAGTGAGAAATCTAGCTCTAATGAGGAAGGTAAAGATAAAAGTGAGAATGAAAAAGAAGGGGACACTATAGAGGAAAAAACAGAACATAAAAACTATGATCTTGAGGATATTCAACAAGTGTTGGGGGAAAGTGAAAAAGAAATGGATGTTTCATTTGAGGATCCTGCTTCGAGAACAGAGAAGGAACATATAGTTCAGGATGCCTATCATGCAATGCAGACTAGAGAACAAGTTAAGGATGCTCTTTTCCACAATGAAAGCCCTGTTGAAACTAAAGAACATAAAAGAATGGAAAGGGAGGATCAAACTAAAAAGAATGAAGCCAATCCAAAAGAGAACATTGAATATTTTAGTGACGTTTGGTAGAATGACAGGAGGCATCCCTTCATGAATTTGGCCAAATGCAAAGCAAATGCTATCCTTCAAGTTGACTCGTGGATGTATAAGGAAATAATGGGCCTCAAGAAGAAAATAGAAATATTGGAACATAATCAGGAAGCTGATCGAAATAAAATCAATAATTTAGAAATGCATATAAGAGATATTCCTATCAAACTTAAAGATTATGAGAACAATCTAAGAAGGCTCATTAAGGAAAGCAGATTGAAGATGGAGGAGGTTACTTCTAGCATATGTGCAGCTGCTGCAAACATTAGAAAATGAGCTAATGAGGAAATAAAATCTTTGGAGGGGCCTAGTAAGAGGACCAAACAGAGCTTGAGGAAGAAAGCAATGTAAGAGGTTGCCACATTGGCTACAATATCCATACAAGACACTACTGTGATCGAAAAGGAAGTGGTAAATATGATCCTAGAATTAGAAGAGTAGGGTCTTTTTGCTCTTACTATTCTGGTCCTTTTAGTTGGATGTTATAACTAGTTCCATTTTCTGGTTCTTTGTTTTCTTTACATACTTGAGTTTCCAGGTCTTTGTAAAACATGGGGTCTTTCTTTTGTTAATCTTGACTTGGGGTTTTAGGTCCCTGTAAAACCTATTTTTGTTACTACTTAGCAGTAGGTGTTAGGTTTGTTTTACCTAAGGGCGTTATTGTCATATCCTTCTTCCTATGTTTTAGGGTTTCAGGGTCCCTTCAAAACCTATTTTTACCGTAATCTAAAATAAATTTAGTTTAGTGAAATATAATAGAACTATCTTTGTAGGATTAAATAAGTCTTCTATTTAAACATATTTAAGTCTAAAGGATCCTATTAATCAATTGATACTACTCAATATTTTTTACCAAGATGCCTACATTGTGTAGATGATTACATCATAATTTGATTTTATTATCCAATTCTCATTTAAGGGAATCATTTGAATGTTTATATTATTTTATGGATGGATTTAAACATTATATGGGATATATGTTAAAGGAATGATTTATATGATATTGATGGGGAATTATAATTATTGCTCAATGTTAATATGGCTTAAATTTAATATTTTTATATTTAATAACATAACCTTATGATGTATAATAGGGGAATTTTAAATAACTCAATAACCGAGTAAGATAATTTAGAGGTTATATCAAAGATGGTATTCAAGATGAGTATGATATTACTCATTCTAAATACTATCATGATTATAATCGTAACAAGGGTTAATTTTATTGACATAGTGTACTTTAAAATAAGATCTAATGTATAAGGTGAATAACTTGGATAAAGGTACTTTCCTAAAAGTTCTCCATTTAATAGTAAAACATGTATAACTACCATTCATAATATTTTATTATTATTTTTAACAAAAAAAGTTAGTGGCTTTGATTAAATAAGGCACATATGATTTCATGTTAATATGGTGATTAATATATATTAGAGGGAGGAGAATGTTAGTGAAACAAAAGGGTATCAAACTACAAAAATATACTATATAGTAAACCCTATCATCTATATAGTGGCAATAATTTGGTGACATGGTAGAATCGTGCCTTATTTAACCAAAAAAGGAATTGATTAGTTATCTAAGAATCCATGAGCAAAGTGGTATACACTGTAAATATGGCCATAACTACCACTGATGAGATCAAATATGTTTAGTAAAGTTATCTATTTTAATTTAATAACATGGAGTTCAAAATTTATTTATGACTTCTTTTATTATTTAACATCAAAGAGTAATAGGTTTCATCCTTTTGTGAAGGAAGTAGTGCATCTGAGTTGTGAATGTATCATGAAGGTTAGTAGATTCACTAAAGTGTGATTAATTGAACCTATCTTGTTTACCTTGAATTTCACGTTTAAATTTTTTTATACAAAGGTTCTTTAAATCCCTATTTATAATGTTTTTAAATAAGTCAGTTGTACTATTAAATATATGGTGCTAGATTAACTTGGTGTTATAATTCGTTAGGTTAACCTTTGGGAATCATTTTTTGTTAACTCAAATTTTGGGGTTTATAATACCCATTAGGTTAATGTTTATATTCCTAACACTTTTATGGTTCTACATACCAACCCAAATACTAATGTGCATATGATGAATTCATATATTAAATATCTTTATTTTGGACTTAGTCATAAAACTAATCATGCCTTGATTACTAATGATAATCATTAAAAGCAAAATTTGAATACACACAACAATGTTAACCATATACCAAGTAGTGCATCTACTGATCCAACAATGCAACAACAAATCAATGACAAGAGGATGCAATTTTCATAGTTATATCAAATATCTAGCAAACCTATCCACATGGTTTCATATTATAACATATTGCATAACCTTTTGGCTTAGGAAATTCTTATTCACCCCTTTCCTCAATCATTTTAAGTTCCTAAGTTTACAACATTTACTATAAAAATATCAAAGATTTATTTACATCTTGTATTGGTTTTAACATGATCAATTAATCATCACAAATTTATTTCTTAGGAGTCTCATAGGATATGCCCTAAATTGGTTTTACTCACCTATGGGATTTGTGCATAGATTACATTATTTACTTGATATCTTCTTAGTATAATTTTTGATAAACATTAGTTAAAAGGTTAAATTTTCTCAAATTGATGAAATCAAATAAGTACCTAATTAACACATTGTTGATTATGTGCTTATATTTAAGACCATGCTTACCAAAATGTCACATAAAATTATTGATAGTGAGATATAAAGTATATTATAATAATTTTATAAACTTACTTAAGAACAAAGTCATGTTTAACATGTATGATTCATTAATGGACTTTGTCATGTACTACACAACATTGCGATTATACTTATAGATGCTAATATGTTATATCTATTGATTCTACATCCATTACATCCAAATATCAAGGAAAAATAATGTTCAATCTTAATACTAATGATACACCTAATTTCTAAGCTAATAATGAGGCCATGATGATTAATGTAGTTTTAAAACTTAATAATAAGATTATATTTCCCACTCATAAGTAAAGTGATGATTTAACATACTACCAGAACCACCTCACTAGATATTAAATAAAATAATTTAATACAATGTGATATCTTTTCCAAAAGCATTTTAGGTGGATATAACTTAACCTTTGCTATAGGTATAATCTGGATCAAAATTTTGAATATCATCAATATTTAGGACATCAAAAATATATGATTCAAATTATGTCATAAGACTAAATATTTAATTGATGACAACACTATTAGAATTGAAGGATGTTATTATACATTTAATGAAAATGTTAATCCCAATCAAAACATAAAAATATGTAATAATTCCTTATCAAAACATAATTCTCTGAAGTAAAATAATAGGTATATGGCAACATATATACATAATTATAATATTATAATTGAGTGTGAGATTGGTAACATTATTGGCATGGTTTCGAGTCTAAAATGCATGGGCATTCTATTAAATTTCATGACCATGAGGCACACAATTTTGCATCAAACAATGATCCTATATACATAAATGATTTTTTTGACTACCATAATTCTATCACGCATGGAAATATGATTGACAATGGTCATAGAAAAAGCTTCATTTGGATGTTATTTTTATCTAATTGAGGATATAATAAAAGATATATACTTGGTACAACTATGATATTAAATTATTATGATAGTCACACATGCACACATTTGGTGGTATTCCTCTTATCATTATAGGTGGTATTCATACCACTATAATTTGGTTTTATGTTATACCAAATATAGGATCATATAATCTATTTCTAATATTCCATTGGTTTAATCAGATGAAACCAATACCTTCTAAATTATTTTTTTGTTAAGTTTATGTATAATAATGAAGTACTTACCACTTGTGGTACTTGTTGATATTTTTGTCCCAAAAATATCATTACATCTAATATCCCAAGGGAGAGCCCCTTTTTTTTAGGAAAAAATTTGAAATCTTCCAAAAAACCCATATTTCCCTTTTGCACTATGGAAATCATAACTTTGGATGTAATTTACAAGTTTACAAATTACTTCGTGGGTTCTAGATCCCATAAATTACCAAACTTCCAAACTGATAGAATCTAGAACTTGGTATGCATTTTGCATGTTTCACAACATGAAAAATGCATGGCAGGCTCTACATCTCACCAAGCATCTAAACTAGAAGAATCTAAAACTCAACATCCAAATGTACAAAATGCATGGTAGGCTTCACATCCTACAAAACCAAGTACCCCTCTAAACATGGAATGTATAACCCCATAAGCAATTTGCACATTTACAAATGTGTAAAGAGTTTGGTGAGTTCTGCCTTTTTCCAAATAACTAAATTATGGAATGTGGAACCCTGAAAGTAATTTACAAGTTTGAAAATGTACAAATTGCTCAATGAGTTCTGCCTTTTATCAAACCAAGCCATTCATTTACCATGGACATGGGACCTACTCCAAGTAGCTTCTAGCTTCACCACCAACCACCATTATTGCATTTATTGTAAGATATTTCACTATTTAAACCAAGTGAATTAGGGATTTTCTATCATTTATTTAAAATTTTAAACAAGTTATTGAGCCTTAACAATGACCTATGCCATGACATCAAACTTTGATCCATGTGCCAAGTGCATAAAACTTCAAGCCATGACTACTAAAAGATCTTCCATGTCATTTTTGGCTATTGTATAGTACTTTCCTCATGTTTTTTGCCATTGTCTTTTAATTTGAATATTTTTCAAGTGATTTATATTTCTTACAAACTTTTCCAAATTTGAAGTTTCTTTGAGTTAGCTAGTTAGGGTTTTTATTTGAGTTGTCATTTAAATTGATTAGAGGGTCTAGTTGTGTGTTTTTCCTTAAAATTACAGTTTAGGGCCAGTCTAGGGATTTTTAGGGTTTCCTAGGGTTTTTTATTTCCAAATATTGTAACATTGAGAAAAACCCCTTAGTTTTCCTTCCTAAATTTCACAATCAAAATCTAAGTTTTGACCAAGCTAGGATAATATTTCATAAATTATATCCCATTTTCAAACCAATAAATATTTCATAAAAATTCTCTAATATCCTTGTAGACTTGGGACCTGTCTTGAACACCTTTGACCTCCATGAAATTTAGCATTACTTCAAGCACCTTATATCCCTATAAGACTCTAAGCCTTTATAAAAAGTGGACCTACTCTAAACACCTCTCATCCCTAAAAAAGTTCACATTTCTTCAAGCACCTTCCACTTCCACCAAAAATCCAACTTGCTTTGAGCACCATATACCTCCATAGGACTTTCACTTGCTTCAATCACCTCCTAGTCCCATCATAGATTTGAACTACTCTAAACACCTGCAGACTCTACCAACTTTTACAGTTGGTTTCTCATAATTAATAACTTTAGTTTTCATGTATCCTAAGGAAATGAAGTTCAAATCTAAGGGCCTTGGAGTGACTCCCAATTTGGAGTCTAACGTTGTAGAAATTATAGATACAGATTTATGTCATATTGACCTAGGAGACTTTTAGGCTCGAATAGGTGCAAATTTTAATAATGATTGGGTCTAAAGTATTTATGACTCTAGCCTTCCACAAGATATAACCTTCCCATTATCAATTCAAATCCTTTAGTTGGTGCTCACCTTGGCCCAACATTATGATCTTGATAGAAGATAAGTCTACAATGACAAAGGGGAAAAGATTATGAATCTAGACCTTGACTTCATAAAATCGGTATTTGTAATCCTAGAATTTGAGAGTTATCTTGATATATATTCAAATACATCTACACAATTCTATGAGGATAAAAAATATGGGCAAACCTTGTGGCCCAAGATATCTTTTTACTAGTAGTTATATTTTCTACATTTTGAGTGTATTTAATACAAGATGTAACATTTAGAGTGAAATAAATTGAAGATTTTCCTTTCTTGTTTTGAGAAATATCTGTGTGAAAGTTATTTAATTATTTTTGTAAGTGTTATTATTATTTACATTCACAAGAAATTCATTTTTTGTATTTATAACCTTATGAAAATATTGTTTGGAATAAAGGATCCTTTTCCCTTTTGTGAAAAATAGCTAAAAATTGCCTCTGGTTTCCCATTTATATAAATTCATGCATAAACAAATTAAATATAATTTTCTTCTCTATTGTGTTTATCAAGAAAAAATTAAAATCCACTAAAAATATTTGGTGTAATCACCATTTTTGTAGTTTTTTATAAATTTCATTCCTCAACCCTTTCCCTAGTCAAAACCCTAGTTTAGGATAAAAAACACTAAAACTGGTATTTTATCATTTTGCATCAGATTTAGTGAGAGGAAGCCAACCTTCTCTAGAGATTAACCTCAATTCTCCAAGGTCCCATATCTTTAGAGGTTTTTCCATTGTATCATTAGATAATTACACAAGAAGTTAAAAAATCAAGATAGGTGCAATCCTATGTGATAATAATACTATCTATTAGAGACCCAGTATACCTCAGAGATCACATGTGTGACCATATAGTGCATCCCCAAAGGAGAAAATCAAATACCTTCATGTGATCCATACATCTATTCCATCACCATCATATATGGAACCTACTATATTTTAGGCTATGACATCATCATCTATCATGGGAACTCCTAGAGATTTGCTTCCTAAAGTTACACCTCTAAGACATTCAACACCTAGTCATAAGCATATTAAGATTGATTTGAGACTTAAAACAAAAACTATACCATAATATATTCCTATATAGTTTGAGTGGATCCTTGAGACCCT